>APFE031349317.1:65197-84635 GCA_000404065.3 Pinus taeda
AAAATTATGGGTACTTCCCAAATCAATCAACACTATTACATTTTTCTTCTTGATATGTCCTTCTATCTTGATAGTTTGAGGAGTGGTAATTCTAGCCATTGCATTACAAGATATGGCTGAATTCATTTCTTCTTTCTCTAGGGTTTGTTCCTAATGTATATCCTCTTCTTTTGACATTTCTTGTTCCTTTTCTTCCTCCTCTTCACAAGCTATGTAAAATAATTTCTTCTTAGCACACTTATGACCTTTAGTGTATTTTCTATCACCACTGTAACAAATCCTTTTTGCTCCTTTTTCTTTCAATTGTTATGGTGTCAACCTTGTAGGTTGTGGAAGGCTAGGGTCAACAACACTTCCATCTTTATGGTTGTGAGTGGTAGGCTTCCTTGTTGCCATAGTTTTTCTTTCCATTTTTCTTGTCAACCTGAATGCCTTCTCCAATGAATCAAATTCCTAAAGGCGAACCTCATGTTGGATGTTATCCTTTAAAGTCCCTATGAAAACATCAATCCTAAGCTCCTATGGAATATATTTTACCCTTATATCCAATTTTTGAAAGTCCTGAATGTGCTCCATCATTGAACCCTTTTGTTTGAGATTTATCAATTGGCTAAAAAAAGTGTTGTTTTTTGTATCCTCATAATGTGCTATCATTTATTCCGTAAAAATTTCCCAAGTGACCATTTGTTTAGAAGAACAAAGCCGTCGATACCATACAAACTAATTTGGTTCCAAATATAAAGTTGCAATACATACCTTTTGTGTGTTTTTCACATTATGGAGACCAAAATATTGCTCCATCTGTAGTATCCATGTTACTGGATCCTTGCCATCAAACTTCCTCATATCGATCTTTGGAACATAGTGGGTCTTCAATCCACCATTAGAGCCTATGAAATCATGATTAACATTTATTTTGTTCTCATCATGAGTTTTCTCTATTATCTTTTCGTCATTAGGAAGCCTTTCTTGTAGCAACTTTGTCAAACCTTCCATGTCCTTCTTCAAATATTCAATGTTGTCTTTCATATCATCCATCTTAACTTGCATGCCATTCATATTAGCTTCCACGCCTATCTTTAAACCATCAATCTTAGCTTCTATTACCTCTTGGGAGAGTGAAATTTATTGCACTTGGTCTCGTAATTTTGATATATCATGTTGCATTTCTTCCTCTTCTTTATAAGTCATGCTAGAGATTTCAGGTTGCTTATTAGGTGTTTCCATTTTATTTATTCAGGGCATCTATTAATGATAATTATGCTTCACTATGCCCTTTTAACTTCAAACTAATTTTTCAACCCAAACCTATGCAAAATTTTAAAAATACCACACATCTTTTCACTTTGTAGAAGCTTGATATTGAATTTGTTTTATCTATGTAATTGTAGATCTCCAAGGTCTAAAATTTCTTCTTGTGGTAGCCCTCTAAGTCCTCTTTCCAATACCACCAGTCTGATCAAAATTGGATTCTCCAAGAAATAGTTATGTCCAATCTCCCAAGATGACCTGATTATTTAATTTTTCATCATAGCGAACTTGTACAACGTGACACATGTCACTTTTTTGACCTTCGAATCTAAAAAAGATACATAGAACACTACAGTATGTCCTCTTTCTGTAACTTCTTACTAAATTTCAATCTGATGCTCAAAGAGAAAGTTATGACGATTTTCCCAAGGTCACCTATTTGGAATGTAATTCAAGAATCTGCAAAAATCCTAACTTCCTCAGATCATATCTCCAAAACTATAGCGAGACGAGATTGGAAATTCATATTCGAGTTTCAAAATAATTTGCAGCTCAAATGGGTTTTTGTTTTAGCTTCTAAAACATCACAAAAAAAAGTGATAGCGAAAATGCCACGATGACCTGTTTGGAGTAGCGAAACCCTAGAATCCAATCTTCTGATACCAAATGTTATGAAACCAGCTCACAAAAAGATAGAAAATAAAGATCAATGCCTTAGAAATCAGCCTCTTTGAGGGGGAAACCTCCTTTACATTACACAAATGAACAAGCCTTGGATGATACAAATGACAAAACCTCCTTTCTATATATAGGAGTCTAAGGAGTCACAATATAATAAAAGCTGACATAACAATAATAATATAAGGGCACAACAATAATAATAGTAGACTTCTATGGGGCACACTAATAACAATATGGGGACAATAGGGGCACAATAATAAAAATAAGGGCTACACTAACAATAGTAATGGGAGAATCACTAGTATTATAGGGACCTAACATTCTCCATCCTCGTCTCTGAGCCTCCTGTCTATCAACTGTGCTCTGATACCATGTGAAGATTTACAAGTCTAATTGCAGGAACTAGAAATGTATTCTTCTAATTGTAAATTAATTATGCAGTTTATTTGCTACCACAAATATAAAATAAATCACACTATAATTTTTCACCATAAAAATACCACGAAAAATAAAATGTTGCAAACTGATAAATATACTCACACACATAAAAATGACACAATTACTTTTGTATAATTGTCCCTGGAAAAACCCAATGGGGGAAAATTGGTGTAGTAGCTCAAAGGGTTTTATTATTATGCAACTGTGAAATTTTGAGTACAATTTAGATGTTGAAACTAGAAATCCAATCTAAGAGAAATATTAGCAAAAATCAACAAAGGGAAATCACCCTCTCTCTCCTGAGAAATCTGACAACAAGCTGTCTCAAAAATTAGTTAGCCAAACCCTTGCGTAGGACCCTTTGCACTGCCTCTATGCAAGCTAACTTGCACTGCTTGGAATTTTTCTCTGATGATGACTTCCTGCCTATTGTTTCCTCTGGAATGATTCTCTCGGCCATCTGTAATTTTTCCTACCCACTGGAAGTTGAATCGACCTCACTATTGGTTGAATCAAACTGCCTCTTAAGGCTACTACATAGCCTCTTGGAGAAATAATATGGACTCCTCTCCTGACTCTCCAGAACTAGATCTCCTCCTTCGAAATTACTGTCTCTTCCCATCACTATCTTTGTGACCCCTCTCTGACTCAAACTTCCCTCTGTTGAATCACTACAACTAGGAAACTTGACCTCTACCAAGGAATTCACTCTTTGAGTGTATTCTAGGTGTGTTCTCTAACAACCCCATCGATCTCCTCTTATAATCTCTAGTTGACACTTCAATGGCCAAGATTAAATCTTAATCGATGGTTGAGATCATCTTTAAGTCGATTATGTGAGTTTCTAGAGAATTATCACCTTTCTCAATTAATTCCTACTAATTAACTATTTTTTTTTTAAGTTAGACATAGGAAAATTTTAAATGATAGTCAATTAATTTAATTGAGCTATCTCTAGGTGGAATTTCCATAAATGATTTATAGGTTTTGGAGATTTCATGTGTTTTAGCCTCTCCACAAAGTTTGAGACTAGAATATCATCTGATGCTACAAAAACTAACAGTCTAGAATGTTGAAAATCAAAATGGTTAGAGGTGATTATATTAGAAGTCACCAAAGTTAGTGCATACAATTTACCAAGCTAGAAGTTCATAAAACGTGATGATATCATTGTTCATAGGGATTAAGAGGACTAATAGGTGTGTTTATTTTGGAATAGGGCTTCCATAATTTAATTTAATTTAATTATTAATAATTATTAGGTGGATGGTAGGGATTTAACCTCCAAGAAATATTCTAGAATATTCTTAGTAATATTCACAAATCAAAGGTTGAGATTTCTCTCAATAGTAGTTATGCCATTTTTGTCTTTTTAATTTAATTAATTAATTAAAAAATGTCATATGACCATGAGTTATGATTTTTTTTTTTGCATTTCATATTAGTAAATCATGGTATTGGTCCATGGTGTTGTAACAAAGTCTATTCACATGAATCTCTATGGTAAAGTGGGAATGAATCTTTAAAGTTAGAAATCTTGTTATATATATATAAAATTTAAAATAAAATTATAATTTAATTAATTTTATGACTTTTTTACTCATAAAAATATAAGATATAATGTAAAATAAGTTTATTGATGTTTATTTTACATCTATTTAATTATATAATTACACTAATGAACATGTTACTTGAAAAAAATATAAATATAAAAATAAATTTATTCTCCATTTAAATTTTAAAAATAATTATGTAAAAAAATAATATAAAGAATTCATCGTAAAATGTGGTCAAAGTACTCTAGTTTTTTTTGGGATCTACTCATTCATATCTATATATGGAGTCAAAATACTCTAAAAAGAATAGAGGAATAAGGGTTTCTTCACCCATGACCATATTTTAATTCATGTGGGTCTTTTCATCTTCTTATAGTAGTTATGGGCAAGAGGAGCTTGTAATCAAACATGTGAAATTATATAAAGAATTCATTTTGAAATATGTGTGTCAAAGTAATCTAAAACAATTAGATATACTCTTTTATATATATGTATATGTATGGAGTCAGAAAATTCTAAATATTAATATATATAGTCAAAATATTCTAAAAGAATATAGAAATGAGGGTTTTTTCACCCATGACCATGTATTCTATTAATTCATGTGGAGACTTTCCATCTTCTTAAAGTAGTTAGGGGGCAATAGGAGGTTGTAATCAAACATGTGCAGGTGCATAATACTATTATTCATGCATACATAATTAGATGATTAACTAATTTTCATAAAGCCATCAAATATGACAATGACTCAAGGTTAACACTAGGAAACATACTTGTCATGTGTATAGAATTTCTTGAATTCAATTATATTAAATATGGTTATTTTTCAATATTTAAATAGATATATACATAAATATGTTGTGACAAATATAATATTAATCAAATATATAAATAATTAGCAGCAAGGCAAGTTGATGCTCTATCTAACGAAGAGAAATTAATTTAGTCAATTTGTTTTTATGAAAGGAAAAGAATAAGTAATTTGGGTATGGTAAATCCAGATATATATTATGTGGAAAGGCAAACTAGAGGGTTAAATATTTACTTAAAAGCAAATGAAGCTAACGATGAAGAAGAAAATACATTTCATTGATTATATAGAATAGGATTAAAAATAGAGATTATATTTTATTTATTATATAAAAAATGATGAAGAAGATGAAGAAAGGTTCAAAGTATACTTTTAAATTTTTTTGTTTGGCTAAGAGTTCGTCTATCTCAGACAAGGAGGTGAACGATCCAAAACTTAAAGGCATCTTGCAAAAGTGAAAGCTTGTCTTTTTATGGACCACCAAGTCATTCCACGTGGCATGATTTTCCTTAAATAACAGTAATGAGTCAATCTACATTCGTGATTAACAGACAGAAATAATTGTCCTCAATACTGACGATTTTCCTTAACTAAAGGTAATGAATCAATCTATATTCAAACAGAAATAATTGTCCTCAATGACCCCTAAATTATGACAAATTTTATATTGATATCCATAACCATCAACCATCAAATTGTTTTAAGATAATAAAAAACGTGGGAAGGAGAGTAAAGAACATTGCAAAAGAAAAATTTACATGCTTTTAATGAACTTTAAAGTGTCACGTTAGGCGTAATGGGAGTGGATCTACATGTTGTTGTTGAACTTTAAAGTCTATATTAGGTGAATTAGTGGCATGGGCCACAATGGTGGTTTTGTTTCTATTAAAAAATAGAAAATGACTCGTTTCTATTAAAAATTAGAAAACATGGCTTATTTTATATTTCATCAGAATTAGTGTGGGAGGACATTGCGTAGACCACCACAATCTCCACAAAGTAATATGGTGAGAGAAGTATAAGCATCTTTATTCACATAGTAAAAATCAATCGTTAATTGTATGCATATTAAAATAACTTTATTGTAAAGGTCAGCATGAAAATTGTAAAAATTGAATTTTACTAATTTTTAAATTTAATTTTTTTATAAAAAAAATTATTAATTTTTTTTCAAAATTATAGGGTAGAAAAGTTTCGAATTAATTGGTGTAGTTTATTTTTAGGAGAAAATGAGGAACTGTCACGGTAGTTTGACTAAAAAATGTTATTAATATTAATAAATTATTTTTTATGAAAAAAAAAAATTATTTAAAATGAATTAATTATAAATAATAATATTTATAAATCTATATGAATTTATTATAAGTAATGTTATTAAAAATAATTGGTATAAGTAAATTTTATTATTATAAATAAATTATAATAATAATATTACTAAACAAAATATATAGTAAAATTACCAAGCTAAAGAGTAATGAGGGGTGGTCGAACGATATTAAATGTAACATCGGAGTTAAACAAGGTTACCCCCTCTCCCCTACCTTATTTGGCATTTACATCGATAAGCTCGAAGGTTACACATCCTGCTTCCTCTAAATATATAGTAAAATTACCAAGCTAAAGAGCAATGAGGGCTGGTCGAACGATACTAAGTGTAACATCGGAGTTAAACAAGGTTGCCCCCTCTCCCCTACCCTATTTGGCATTTACATCGATAAGCTCGAAGGCTATTTAGAGGAAGCAAGATGTGATGGCATGATCTTAGCTGGGATAGTCGTCATCCTTCTTCTCTATGCTGATGATATTGTTCTTTTGGCAAGGTGCCTGTCTGATCTTGATAAGCAACTCAGGCTTCTTAAGGATTTCTGCTCTACCATGGGTATGACGGTTAACACTGACAAAACAAAAGTTATGATTATCAAATCTAAGAAGGACACTTACACTAATTTTATGTATGACAATAATAACTTGGAGGAAGTGTATTCTTACAAGTACCTAGGAATTGATATTCATCACAAGCTCAACTGGAACCATAGCATTGAGAAAAGGATTAATGGGGGGTGGAAAGCTTATTTTGGTCTTGAAAATAATTGTAAAACAGAAAACCTCGTAATGTGGGATAAAAAGAAGTTCCTCTTTGAAACTTTAGTCACTCATGTTATCTTATATGGCTGTGAGGTTTGGGGTTGCAGCATCTCCAGAGAATCATGGAGAAAGATTGAGCAAATTCAAAAGTGTTTTATAACTTATAACCTGAAAATTAAAAGTAATACACCCTATCCTATTCTCCTTATAGAAGCAGGTATTTCCGCTATTGAGAGCCTAGCTATGATTAGGTTTCTGTTGTACAAGCACAAACTCAATAATGTAGACGATCATAGACTTCCTAAGCTAGCTTTAAATTCTAGCCAAAACCACCTAAGGCTCAATCAGGGATGGCATAAAGACAGAAGGGCTTGGTTAAACTATTGGGAGATCAACGAGAATGATGCATTGCAAAACATAAAGAACATTAAAGATAATGTTACTTCTAAGTTCAAAGAAAAAATGTGGTGTGAGAAAGATTTTGCGGCTAAAAGAAAATTAAGTTATTATAAGGAGGTCATCAACCCCACTCTAGAAGATCAAAAGTATCTCTCTATTTTAACTAGCTCAAAGAAGAAAATTAATATAGCAAAGATTATAACGAATTCTCATGAGCTCCATAGTGAAACAGGTTGTTGGGCAGTTCCTAAAACGCCATGGATGGAAAGGATCTGCCATATATGTGAGAATAGGAACATCGAGGATGAAAACCACTTCCTCTGTAGAGTGCCCGCGTACACCACATTAGATCTGAGTTTCAAACATCTTGACAATACAGGACCCTCCTAGCCGTTTACAATGTCAAAATATAGGAGCTTGGGAGGCTTCTCTCCAAGCTTTTTTGAGCATAGGAAAAAATCTTAAATCAAAATACATAATGGTTTCTTAGGTCCGCCAGACAATGTTTTAGGTCTCGATGGGACGTTAACATCATCATCATCATCATAAAACAATTAACCTTGACAAAAACTATACTAATATAATAAAAATAATATTTAAATTTAATATAATAAAAGAAAATTAATATATTTAATTTAAATAAATAAATATTTTAAAATCAAAATTTTTACTAGTTTTAATCTGGACCATGTCTTTGTATTTTGTAAATTTTAATTCCAAAAATAAAATAAATTATTATAATCACATTTTAATATATAATTTATCCATATTTTATGTCTTAGAATCACATATTCTTGAATGTTTTCAAAAACATTATAAAAAATATGAAATATCAATATTTCATTATAAAAATATATAAGATGCTACCTTCAAAATCATAATACCTATCAGCTCATAGCAAAAATAAAAGAGATAATAACATGTGATAAGCATAAGTCAAACATGCCATAAAATTAACATGTGTTAGTTTGCATGTCATTTATAAGTGAAATATGGCACAAGGGGAGCATGTGTTAGTTTGCATGTCATTTATAAGTCAAATATGGCACAAGGGTAGCATGTGTTAGTTTACGTGTCTATTATAAATTAAACATATTGCAAGTAAATTACGTGAATCGCAAGTGTCTCAACATTTATAACTAAACGTGAAGCAAAAATATCATAAAATTAACGTGTGGTACTTTGCATGTCATTCAAAAGTCAAACATGTAATAGGATAAGTATTACAGGCTACTTTGTATGAATTACAATTTTTAAGATATTTAAATGGAAGAGATATTAGTGAAAGTATATATGGATAAATTTTATAAAATAAATACTATTTTATTAAAATAAATTAAAAAGCATTTAGTGTTTAAATATTATAGTTTTGATGATATTGAAGTTGAGAAGGAAGTTGAGATTTTATGTGAGTATATATCTGGTAAAATATATTTTTCATTTCATTTTTTTGGGAAGAGTTTAATGCTCACCTATTTTGTAATTCATGGGAGTTAAGTTCATATTTTTAAAGTAACAATATTTTTAATGTTTTTAAAGTAACAATATTTTTAATCCTCAATGGGTTAGTGTGGAAGTCGAATGGACAAAAGGAGTCCAAGAGACCTTGGGATGTGAAACCCAACGGTCACATAATGTATTATAAATGTATATCTCTTGTTAATAAAAATAGTACTCTCATGTTTATCTTTCATATTGTTCTGGCTGCCCATGTGTGTTTAACATGGTATCAGAGCACGCGTATTCTTGCCCTGCATAATTATTTTGAGCCATTTGTTTTATGGCCCTTATGTGTATGTGCAAATCATTTCACGAATATTTTCTCAGCTAACCTGTCATTTCTCCAGCGCCATTTTTGGCCTCTCTCTGCCATTCTGAATCTTCTCAGTCGTAATAATCTGCTCTCTGTCTGCTCTCCATATAGCTAAGCAGGTTCTCCATAAAATTAGTTGCCCCTCTGTCTGACTATTCAGTTCTCTCTGACTATCATAAACGTTTCAAAAAAAAAAGAGGGCGTTATTGCACCTACGCCTCCATTGCATGAATTGCTTCACCTGATTATACTGTGCGGATTACCACATCTCACCTGCACCTCCATTTATTTTCTGTAGCGATCGTTAACAAAGTGTTTTGCAATAATGCGCTTTGGTGTATGCGTTGAACTGCCTGCGGTATATGGTTCTGCCAGTGGTATATTAGTTGAAAGTGTAAGGGTTTCTGCATTTCCATTTTAACGTTGTCCCATATTTTAAACACTGTCCAGAGAAGATAGCAGAACGTCAAATAATCCTTGCCCTGCAGAAAAATAATTCTCAATCTGTTCTTACATAACAGGATCACAAGTTATTTTGTTTGGCTTATTTGCAAAAACTTTGACTAGCTTGCCCTTTCAACTTCTTTCATCCATTGGAACGCATTCAACAACATCGACATATCCCAGGCTTCTAAAATGCTCCACAATCTTCAAATTATTGTTAGCCTTGAAGGCATACTCGATGGTAGCATCGAGCCCTTCCACTGCTGTCAAATAGGCTTCGAAATTTCTGGTTAGTTGGGTTTTACTGTACAAATAGAAGGGAGTCCGCTCCACAGAATCCATTGCATCATGTACCTTCACACCTTCATAGTACAGATAACCATCTTCTCCTTTGTTGAAACAATGTTTTGTACTGCTACTAGTATTAGTATTATTTTTGGACATTTTTTCGGAAATCACTGCCCGAGGAATTATGTTTGTTTTTTGAAGCCCTTTTGCCTTCCTGTTTTTGGGTCACGGCATGGAATCATTTGAGCAAATTTGGGTTCTGGAGCGACGGTTTCCAGGAGGTTTTAGGAAGGGTTCTGGACTGAAAATTGTAGGAAGCCCGCAGAAGTTGATATCGATTGGCAAGATTTGAAGACGGTGCGGCTGAGCACGACGCCACCATTGTAAAAATAATTCGACTTGTCAAAGCTGGTACTCACAATCCTACAAATCGAAGGCATACAAGCTCGCAAAAAATTTGGTGTGCTCGATATATAGAGTGTTGGCATTGTAGTGGAATGGTCTGAGAGGGATTAGACTCTAGAGTGAGCGAGCGAATAGGGAAAACCACTTGGCGCCTTCCTTTCTCCTACCACCAGTTGGCATTGCACTGGATTCGACAGAAAACAGCGTGAATCGTTTTGAGTCATCGCGTTTTTCATCTTACCACTATGGCTCGACTGGAAATGTGAAGGTTTTGGGTGTTTAAGGGCTGAATCTCACTGATTTCTGGCAGATGTTAGCTTCATTCTCTTTTCTTCAATGTTGGATGGCATTCAATACCCATTTGAATATAGAGGGTTAAGCTAGGCTTATGGTGGCGATGGTGCTTGTATAGAGATGCTTGCCTTTACAGGGGTCGGATTGTCGGGTAGCTGTTATTGTTGGGGACTTTGCTGATCGGAAGCCCTATGTTAGAATTCCCTCTTGTGTTTATGAAGGAACTCAGCTTTTTTTGTTAATTGGGGGTTCTATTAACATCATCTGCCGTAATTATATATTCAGGTTGAGCTTCCCCTTAATATACTGCACAGTGCCATCTTATAAGTGACGAACCCACTGAAAAACACAAAGAGAAGTACCATTGACAGAAATTCCACATGCTTGTAATGTGTTCATGGTTGTGTTGAATTTTCTGCCGCTCCTGCGCGTTGAGACTTTGACTGGTCGTGGTATACATCAAACAAATTTTCAAGCACTGTGGTGAAAAGGGAATCTATTCTTCCATTTCTTGGGCAGCATACATCATAAACAAATGTTGAGGTGCCATTTTGGGGACTGATAATTGCATATCTACTAATTTGTGTTCGCTGACATTTAATTATTAGGTTCTATCTTCCAATCTGTTTGTTGTTTAGTTAAGTTTTTGAATGAGAAAAGTCCATTATGCAGTAGCTATCACTTAATGGCCGTTGCATTTAATTTCTGAATTTGCTATTGGATAATATAAGTTTATTTGGAGACTGTTACTACATCTGAAAGCATTAAAAACAATGTACAATGAATAAACTTACGAAAATCACCCACCGTGGAGAACATTGTGGCAAAAATCATTTGCATATCAGGGTTTATCTATTGAGATAATGGCCAGACTTGAAGATGCATTAAAGTTATTGAATATCCTAATTCATTCCACTGTTGATGGGATGGTAAAAGTCAACAAAGAAACTCTTTTTGACCTTCAAACTTATTTGCAAAATGCACAAGAAAAGATCGATTTTTTGTAGCTTGAATCACAGCTACAGCAAGAAGAGCTACATCAAAATAGACAGCATTCTGAACCTGTTTTTGTTCAGAACATTGAGACAACCACCCATCAGCAACAAGTCAATAATGTTATAGCTCATTCAAATAAAGCAGCAGTTGTACATGCAGATGCAGAAACTCAGTCTGCACTTCCCAAGCCCATCATCAAACCTTGGGAACAGCTTGTCCACAACAAGCACAGAACTGATCTTGGATATGACAAGGACTTGTCCTTTCATATTCCAGACTACTCAAAGCCCATTCAGTTTCAGAGTGCTAGATTTATTCATGACAGTTCCCCTGCTCCTCATGATAGTTCACCTCCAGCTGTTCCAGATTCTACTCCTCTTCCACCGCAACAACAACAACAACATATTGTGAAATGCCAACACTGTCATCGAGTTGGCCATCTGAAAGATCATTGTTTTGATCTTCATCCATGTAAGCATTGTCATAAAATCAGTCATTCTTCACACAGATGCTTCAAAAACAAACGTCCTGCAAGAACAAAGATTCATCTTGGATGGATCACTTCTTGGCAATGGGCATCAACAGCCAAGAAGATAATTCCAAACACATGTTAGAACTGTTCCAGAGTATTGAAAAGTTTGCAGCTGGGTTTCTCCTCTCTCACCTTGTATCTGATAGGGGGGGAAAATGATGGTCATCTACAAGCTTCAAAGTCACATCAAGCGAGCCTGAGCCACAACCTGCCACACCAGTTTCAGAGTTGTAGCCAGAGACAAAGATGCCCGTGAACATGCCTTCAGTTGGCAATCTGGGACACTTCCTCTAGCAGAAGACTTTAGCTTCTTGCAAGTTTCGAAAGAATTCCAGGAACAAAATTGAGAACACTTCCTCTAGCATAAGACTCCAGCTTCTTGCCAGTTTTGGAAGAGTTCCAGGAATTGCATTAAGCATTCCAGAGTTGTTGGTCATCCTTAAACCATCACAGGTTGAGACTTCCCTTTTCAGGTTAAAGTTCTCCCTTTTTATGCGGGGTGAGACCTCCCTTTATTGGTTGAAGGTTTCCCTCTTCAAAACAATACGAGCACTTCCTCTAGCAGAAGACTCCAGCTTCTTGCCAATTTTGGAAGAGTTCCGGGAACTGCAATAAGTGTTCCAGTGTTGGTGGTCATCCTTAAACCACCGCCCTTTATACCAACATTTCAGAGAGCACATTCAGCCTAGTGCTGCCATGCATATTTGCACATTTTGTATTACAGCTCTCTTCTTGGACTCATACATAACCCTTTGGATTAAGGGGGGGAATGTTGGACACCTAATCCTCAATGGGTTAGTGTGGAAGCCAAATGGACAAAAGGGGTCCAAGAGACCTTGGGATGTCAAACCCAACGGTCACATAATGTACTATAAATGTATATCTCTTGTTTATAAAAATAGTACTCTCATGTTTATCTTTCATATTGTTCTGGTTGCCCATGTGTGTTTAACATCCCCTAATGATTTAGTAAAGACTTAATGCCCTGATGTCATCCCAAGTTGAGGACTTGCTTTGGTGTTGTCATCCCAACTTGAGGACTTGTGTCTTGATGTCATCCCAACTTTAGCCTCTTGTCATTAATATTGTTTATCTTGTCCCCTCTCTCTCTCTATATATATATATAAACCCTTAACTAATCTTAGTGGTCCCTAATTTGTAAATTGTACAATATTTGGGGATATTTTGTGAAAATATTTCAGTTTTCAATGATTTCAAATAATATTTATAAAATTTTGAAACAAAATAATTTTATCTCATAAAATTTAATTTCGAAATATCATTTTCTATAAATTACATTAAAAAAAATCATATAACTCATTTATTTAAGTTATTTTAATATAACTTATATGAAAATAATATTTTAAATTAACTTAAAATAATATTGATAAATATTTAACATTTAACATTTACACGATAGCAACTTATAGGAAATTAAAAAATAAAAAATAAATTAAGATTAAAACATCCCTCAATCTTTTTTTTGCGTAAAGGTTCCCTTTTTCACTATCCCAACAAGAATTTACAACTAATATGTTCTTGCATTATTGATTTGCCCAATGGGAAACCAAGCCAATAACACAAGCTTAGAGTCATGATATTACTAAGGTTTTTCTTTACAAGAGAATCTGACATGACAAAGACTGTGTTATATGTGTGCGGAGGATAAGAACGCAGGCCTTCATTCATGATAAATTTGTTGTTATCTTGAAAATTGTTATCAAAATTGAAGTTGTTGTTACCTTGGAGGTTGTTGTTTCCTTGGAAATTATTGTTGCCTTGGAGGTTTTTGTTTCCTTGGAAACTATTTTTGCCTTGGAAGCTATTATTACCTTGGAAATTGTTGTTTCCTTAGAAATTGTTGTTGCCTTGGAATCTGATGTTACCTCAAACAATGTTGTTACCTTGGAGGTTGTTGTTGCCTAGGAAACTATTGTTACCTCAGAGGTTGTTGTTTCCTTAGAAGTTGTTGTTACTTTAGAGACTGTTGTTACCTTGCAAATTGTTGTTACCATGGAAATTGCGAGTCCCTATCACCATATTTGTAGCCAACCAAAAAAGATAGCCTAGCTCCCTGCGGACAAGGTGATCTATATTATTCTCACCTACACTAGCCATTATGGCCCTAAACCTGCTATAATGTTGACCCCTCTTATTATGATGGCCCTTCATCATTGTATCAAATTCATTGTTCTCTTCATCTGCATTGAACGGTACACAAGGAAAGATTGTTTTAATGGCTTTGTGCTTCCGGGTTGCCTTGGATGTGTAACAATCCACCTGTTGTGTGCAACAATCCTCGACAGTCATTTGAACAGGATTAGCTTTGTTAAACACCCTCCATGGGGGGAAATTCTCGCCTTACAATATCCTCACATGTTGCTTTCAGTGACATCGGGATTGGTTGGGACCAATTTAGCTCCAAAGAAGTGGTGTGAGTATTCAGAGCATGGTTGGCCATATGATCATCTAACTTATTGTTGGTCCTTCAAACATGAGAGAGAATGGGAACCTTGATCCTTCTAAGAATATCAAAGACCCTTTACAGATGAGATTCCAAGCGCTAGCTTAAGGAGGCCTTAGATAACAGTGTGTCATTTTGTGCTTTTTTCAAAATGGAGATGAGAAAGAGTGAATCTCCATCTACAAACAGTTGGTGTTGATTCATTTTTAGAGCGGAAAATAGACCAAATTCTAAACCCCACAATTCTGCCTTATTATTGGTAAGGGAACCCAACATGCCAACGTAGACCAAAATAATACCTCCATCACTATTGCAGAGAACTCCACCATAGCTAACAAGACCAATATTTCCCATCAAGGCCCCATCAAATTTTAGTTTGAGGAAGCCTTCTGGCAGAGGAGACCAAAATGATGGACTTGAGGCCAGGGGTCTGGAGAACATTCTGGCTGGGGGTGAAGAGCACTGATGGATATTTAATTCATGAAGTATGGCTTTCTCATTAGGGAGGTAGTCCAAATATTTAGAGTTCCATTGATGGGTTGCAATGGTTTCATACAAATGAGTAGTAATGGCCTTCCAAGCTCTATCAAGGGATGGGCCCTGATTCTTGAAAAGTTAAGTGTTTCTTTCTTTAAAGATGATCCAAAGAGTAAATGTAGCAGTGAGTTGTTGTATCCTATTAAGGATGGGGCTCTTGTAGGGTAGGGTGTTCCAAGCTTCCATGTTGAAAGGGTTTGATGAAGGGCGTTGGTCAAGTCCCTGAAAGGCCCTGTTCAGACACTCCCATATACTCATCGAGAAAATGCAATCCAAAAATAGGTGTTGAAGAGTTTCATCTTGTGCTTTGCATAGAAGACATGTTGAAGGACCAATGAAACCTAGATTCCTTAGATTCTCCCAAGTTAATGTTTTCTTGTTATTGAGAAGCCAAAGAAAAATGGTTACTTTCGGCCAATGCTTCAATTTCCATCAATGTCTCCAATCAAGGTCAGCTTCCACAATGATTTGAGCTTAGGAGTTTATAGGCTTCCTTTATGTTGTAGTTCCCAATCATGCCATATCCCCATCTAAGTATGTTAGGATTTTCATTAACAACAATGTTCCTATTTTTTAAAATCTGCTCCAGAATTTGATATTCATCTTGGTGGTGTTGCTGATGGTGCTAGAAGAGAATTGTCCACGTGCACCATTTAACTTTTGAATAAGAGTTATTTGCCTAGAAGTGGACCACAACTGATATGCCTTGTAGAGTGTGATGATTTCTAATATGAAGAGAATTGGAACAGAGGGCAGTCGATGTCACTAGTTCCAATAATCTTGCCAGAAAAGGGTCAAATTGTTATCCTTTATTTCCAGAGACAATGGTCTTGGATGAGAGATTTATTACTACAAGTTGGTTTCCAAAGAAGTGATCCTTGAGGATATGCAGCCATTTTGATATGTTTCGTGCTTGGGACTCTTAGAGAGTATTTTTTTTACCACATCTTGCTCCAAAGAGGTCCAGGAATTTTAAGCCATCTCCACCAGACTTTTGCGTTTAATGATTTGTTTAGAAGTGTCATATCTCTCTGGCCTAAACCCCCTTGATACTTGGGTAGAAAAAGTGTGTCCCAAGCTATCAAAATCCATTTATTTTGAAGAGAAGCCTACCCCATAGGAAATAGTGTTGGGTGCTTTGGAGCTTAGCTAGAATGGCTTTGGGTGCCACCAGAGCAGAGAGAAGATATACAGGTAAAGACTACATAATTGACTTAAGAAGAGTGAAGTGACTTGCAAAGTTTAGAGAATGAAAAGTCCAGCTTGATAGCTTCACTTTAAAATTTAGTAGAATATCTTCCCATACTAAAAATCTAAGAGGATTGAGAGTGAGATGGGTGCCAAGGTATTTGGTCAGAACAGAGCTCCCTTGAAAACTCTAGAAGCGAGAAATATTTATTGATTGTAATATCCCTCCCCTTAATAATAAATAATAAATAATAATATAATAATATAATAATAAATAATAAATAATACAAAATAAATAATAATAATATAATAATAAATAATAAATCACTTCATAATAAAAATAAAAATAATCAAAATTTAATAATAAATGATATTAAAATTACAAGAAAATAAATAAAAAATAATAAAAGTAAAAATACTAAAACTCTAAATAAGAATAAATAGAAATAAAACAATAAAAACAATAAAAAAAATCAGTAAAGCTATCAAAAAGAAGAAAATAAAACAAGAAAGCTAAAAAATCAAAGTCGAATGTAGACACATGGAGTGTGTGCATGTGGTTCCCATCCAATGTTTATTCTATTTAATAGATGGTGAGGAAGATGGAGGCATTCCATCATTCCGAGATTCTATCTTTCATTCTCTTGGAAGAATGGTATACTAAGACTTAGGAGCACTGGCAGTAGTACATTGATTGAGGGCTCGGGGGTGGCCAGTTGTAGCAGAGTCCTGCACAATTGAGCCTACGGTTGGGAGGAGAGTCGTCCCCAAAATCTTGTGATCATTTGGCAGACTTCAATCACATGTAATATAGGTGAGCTCATTTGTAAGTATTTGTTTCTCATTAAGACATTAATTCCGACCTCCATTGAACAACTTTAACGTGTTACCATTGGGCCAAATGGTCTACGTTAAAGTTGTTAAATGGAGGTGTTAGTGTCAGTCTTTTCAGCCTTCCTCTAGTGATCAAATATGCTCTTACAAAGTGATTTTGAAGTGTCAAGGTCAAATTTTGTCATTTCAGTGAGTCTTCAAGCAAAATTTGGTCACTAGGCATTAGGTCTAGGGTTTGCTCTCACTCTTTTCAAATTTGCCCAAATGCCAATCTATGTCACTATTCAGCCGAGTCTATCATCATTCATAGGGTTTTCATTATCATCTCAGTGTCTAATGAGTCATTTTACACCTTGTTCATGCTTCAGTTGCGCCTAGGTAAGGTCATTTCCCTCCTAGGGTTTTGAAGCCAATTTCTCTTGGACGGTCAAATCATCAGCAAAACTTGTATCCAGATGTTCATACACCTTCCCCTATCCTTAATGTACCTTATCAAGCACTTCCCAACACTCAGATCCCCAAAAATCCTCATTTTTGCACAAACCCTAGTTTCTAGCTACAACCTGGCAATTTTCTAGGTTGGGCCTGTGTTTTGCCCTTTTGGACCCCTTCCCCTCAATCAATCTTTGAGATTCCACTTTCCCCTACTTCCTAACATCCCTCCCTACTCCCAAAAATTTCCTCAAGAATTTAGAAGCCCCATATCCCTTTCATTTCGCTGCATTTCGACCAAAACCCTTGTTCCACACATCGGGATAAGTTTCACTAAAATGATGTTTCTAAGCAATCAAAGATGATTTTTTCAAAACTGAGAGAGGTTTTTGTCCAAAACATGCCAAGGAAGAAAAACATTCTTCACTTTTTGCACAGGTGTCATTGTTTTAAAGAAATGTCAAAAATACCGACAAGAATGAAGGTGCTCCAAGGACGGTTGGCCAAAGTACAAAAACGAAGGAAAACGCTGGATCCACTCCAAATTTTGGCCAAAGCCTCTTTGAATGAGCATGGTACTTGATTGGGGACTCCCAGCCCAAATTTCAAGAAATTTGGAGAAAATTTTGTCATTTGTGAATTTTTTGTGCCAAACACAGGTTTTTCCCATTAACGGGTCTCACCCCCCGCGCGACCCTTCATCATGGCAACTACATTTGACAAAAACTCAGCATTTCCATATTTTTCATGCAAATTTACATATGCTCCTGGATGGACTTGAGATTTTGTGAAGTTTTGGGCCTCCAGAAAGTAAAAAACCATGCAAAATTTGACTTTCTGCCACTTTTTTGAACGACAGAAAGCTGTCTTGGGAGAATTGATTTTTGACAGGGCAAATGAACTCCAAATTCAAAAATTCCAGTTGAGTTGGAAAGTAGACTCACAGAACTTTCCAACAAGCCCACTTTTGCTCACTTTGGCCACCTTCAAGTTCCCCAAACATGGCTCCAAAGGGGCGCGACCCGTCAGGAAGGGGGGCGCGACCCGTCAGGCAGAATTGTCCAGAAATGCACTGTACAGCCCAAAAAACGCAGATTTGACTCAGTTTGACTTTTTGAGGTGAATGATGATTCTCTTTGATGTAATTATGGTACCTTTTAGACACTTTTACCCTTATGTAACCCTTCTATAAGATTCATTCATGAAAAGGGTAAAAATTAAATGAATGAATCGGTTTCCAAGTTTATAGAGGCAAGTTTTTTTGACTGCCTAGTTTGTAGTGCTTAGTTTAGAAGTGGTTGAAACAACTCCTAGGACAGTGAGCTCGACCCCTAGAGGAAAGGGAAGAGGTTGGCTTGCCTATATTATGTAATTTCTCAATCATTTCCAGAGGTTGGAAGGTTGGACTCTTGAGGGAGAAGCTATCATTGTATTATTTCACTGTATCTCTGCAATTTTTGGCTAAGGAAGACCAGGGTTTTGCAGTCCTTTTTGGGATTCTTGTGGTTACATGTATTGATGGTGTGTTTCTCTATGTACATGTAAGTGTGGTATGTGAATCATTTCGTTTCTTTTCCTTCTGCACATTAAGCAAACGAAGTGTTAAAGTAAGAATTCATGACTGTCATGCTCTTCTTTTAAGTTTGTTTAATTTCAATGTTTTCTACTGTTTAAGGAGAATTCAAAGTTATTGTTTGCTCTCCTTAACTCCTCACTTGCCATTCCTAATCATCCACCTCAATCAAAGGCATCAATACTGTTTTCTACCTCGCCCCAAAGAACCCCCTGCAGAAACTGTGTCCAATCCCCGCACCCATAATTGCCATCCCCTCAATTTGCCACCAAAAACCCTAAAAACCCCAAATCAACCATTTTTATCAGTTTACTAGCCTAAAATCAGTGTTACCCTATTGGTCATCTCATCCATTGAAGATTTTACTGAGATTGACTGGAGAGAGCCTTCTCCTGCCCCGTAGGGCTAGCTACGAGG
>APFE031349319.1:0-20559 GCA_000404065.3 Pinus taeda
ATAAGCTACAACTATAAAACAATCATGCTATCAAGAGAATCAATGTAAGATGTACCATGGAAAACTTAATATGAGGAAACCAAGGTACAAGGTAACGGTTATGTCTTGTTATTTTATTTTGACATAAATTCATGATACAAAGCAAACATGGCTTCGAAATGAAGTTGCAATAGATATTATGGCCAACATTGTTACAAACGTGGCTTTTTCTTTCTTTGTCTTACTTAAAATATCATGGTACATTTTCGTCCTCATTTATGAAACTATATATTAATTAAATATGGATGAAACATGTTTCTCTCCCTGTGGTTCAATGTTTAACATGTGTTGCCATCCATCCAGAGCTAGAGCTATGGTTTTTGTATACCTTAACTCTTGATAATTTAGCATTTTTGGCCTTTTTATAATCTTCTAGAAAGTAAATAGATGACTTTCTCCACATGTTTGATTAATACAGATTGACATTACATCTACTTCATACTATGGTGGTCAAATCATGCGTCAATTTCTAGGAATCATTATTACCTCAGAAGGACTTTGATTTAGATGGTATTTTCATTGTCGAAAGCTAATAACAAGTATAACATCATCAAGGTAGGATATTTACTCACCACAAAATGAAAAATTTAATGCTAAAAATGAATCACAAAAATTTCAAGACTCTAAATCATGAAAAATATGACATATCCCCTAAAATCGGCCCTTTAACTACTTGTCTCTAATTTTTGACTCGAAATGGTATGAAAACCTATAATATTACATAGTGATCCATTTTGGATCATAAATCTAAGATTTGGGAGACTTTTGGTCCGTAAAAGTTTTCATTTAAGAAAATAAGGAAATATTTCTTAGATTTATCCTTTAAGTACCACTTGTCTTCACCTAAATATTATCCTTTGAACCTAACTTGTAAGAGTTCTTACTATTCATGTTTAGTTGTTCTATACTTCTTCAGAAAAATGTATATTTTCTAACTCCATCTACACTTTGGGTGTTAATTCCTTCGTGGTAGGTAAGACTTTCCTTCAACATGTCTTGATAACTAACTAGTGTTAACAATTTTTCATACTTTAAGTGTTTATTAGGATTATTGTTTTCAAACCTCTAAAAGCTTCTTGAAATTCCATATATTACTAGCTCCATATGTAAATACTAAGGCATTGTGTGGCATCCATTTAGTATTGTGATGGTTAAAATATATGTCAACTTAAAGGTGAAATGAATTCATCATATTCATCATCTAGACTAATTGAGGTGATATTTTGATCACTAGAAATATATCAACGAGGAGAGCATTATTGGAGAGTTAAGGACTTCATTTATAATTTCTTTTACCCCATAAAAGAAACCTCTAAATACTCAACATTAATTTTATAAGTTTTAGAACCACAATCTGCAAAACGATATTTACTCTTAAAATGATCCTAAACATCCATGCCTCTAATATTCTTCTCAAAAAACACCAAAACAAATTACAATATGATAAATTTTAGATGAAAAATCATCTTAGTTCTTAATCTTTTAAGAAATACTAAATTATTTATTTCCTTTCTTTTATATATATATAGTTTGCATGTGATATATAATTATTTTATAATAATACAACTAACAATTATGTAAAGAGGCTCTTAAATCTTATTCTCTACTATTACTTTTCATCTTTTACCAAAAAAATTATGGTAAAAAGTATTAGTTATATTTATTTAAATCGATATACTTCAACACTCAATTAAATAGAGAAAATCTAAATTGATAATCATATATACTAAATTCACATATATAAATGTATGATATCAGTTTCTAACCACCTTTGAAATTTATATACTTGAGTATATAATCATTTAATATTCTTTTGATAAAAAACATATAAGATGAATCATATAACATTATAAAATAATGATACCTAAGTTATTATTATCTTTAGATGTTTATTATCACTTATCCATCATTGTTAAAATTTTCAAATTTTATATTTTTAACTATTTAAATTACTTTTATTTAGCCATTTGTTATGTTACACCTAATAACATTAATGATGCCAAATCATAAATAATAATGTGAATTTATATAAACTTATTTATTTTAAATATTACTTATTTAAGTTTAACTATCATCTTAATAAATTCTGGATTAATTAAATAATTACTATCAAATAAAGTGTCTTAAACTTAGCAAATTTCTTAGGATGAAATCTAGTTTTTCAATTGCAAGAAAAAAACAAAATTCCAATTTTTTTAAAATAAATGTAATGAAGACAAAAATTTCCTTTAACCTTTACCTATAATAATCCCAATTCTCCCTCAGAAGAAGAGAGGAAACGAACGAACATAGTTTTAAATCCCAATTCTCCATAAGAAGATAAGTCCCAATTCTCCATAAGAAGATGAGAGGAAACGAACATACATAGTTTTAAACCTAAGAAAACATAGCCACAAACAGAAAATGCAAGCTATGAAAAGTGTCAAACCTGTTTATGGGATGAAAAGGGAACTCCATAATCAAGGAGCAAATAATTTTATCAAATTTTATTTTATTAGACAAATTCGTATATAGTGAGTTGATTAATACTTAAATTGGATCAAAAAAATACTTATTTAAATGTTTAATGGTAAAATGACATATTTTAAATAAAGTCTCGTAATATTATTTGAAATTATTATTACTAATCTCATATTACGCTAGATTTGAGTCTCCTAAATTAAATCACACTAGTTTATGTGTATTTTAATAGAAACATGATCTATAAATATGAAAAGTGATATGTTCCTTTTATTTATTATGCAGTCATGATTCAGTTCTTCAACTCGTCTTGATAATGAATCCCACTTGTTGGTTGGAAACGCGTCGACAATTATTCTATTATGTGATTTACGCCAAAATGCTTTCTCAATCATCAAAAGTGTTTAATTTTTCTTATAAAATTTTCGATGTAAAAATATATATTATTAAAAGAATGTTACTCACTTATTTTTTTCCAAGGAAAAAGGCGTAATTTTATTAATGTAGAGAAATAAAATTACATGTTGTATTTGCATATAACAAAAACATCACCAAGCCATTCGCTGATGATAAGCAGAAATACCAAAAGTTAAAACAAACTAATATACAATGGATGAAAAAACTAAGTTTTCCACCCTTTTTTCTTCTAGACGTTGCACCAACCCCCCCTGTGGCTGAGTGGTAGTGACAACAGTGAGCATGGAATCATCGGGTCTAAGGATGTCTTTATATGAGTTTGAATTGTCTGATGAGTGTATCCTCTTGTACCCGCTTGGTTCCATTGATTCTGACATAAGTGTTGATTAAAATTGGTTGTTTTGTGATTCCATGGGTTCTTTTTCCCCTTGGGAATCTAGTGCATGGTTATTGTGAGTTCCCCTGGGAATTTGAGCAAACTCCTCTTGTTTTTCTGGCATTTGTGATGTCTAGTTGTTCCCAAGATGTGGGAGATCCTCCTTTGCTTCGTCTTCCTCCATTTCTTGTTGGGTTGGATAGAAGTTCCATCGTTTTGGTTGCTTCCAATTTTTCTTCCTTCTGACGCTATTTTTTTGAGCTGCTGAACATACATTTTGAAGATGCCCTATTTGTCTGTAGATTCTATATATGAAGGCTATGTTTTCATAATCTAGACTCTTAGTCCAGTTCATCTTCTTGTGGATCAGCTGAACACGGTTCAACAAACCTTTGTTGAGGTCCACATCCACACAAATCCAGGCATGTGTGTAGATCCATTCATCCAACCTTTGGGCATCCATTTTGAGATATTTCCCAATTTTGTTCCCAATAGCAGAGAGAATGCGCTCATTCCAAAAATGAAGAGGGAGATTGTGCAGATGAATCCACACCAATATTCTGGAGACGGGCATGGTGTTTGTATCAAAAGATGTGAACCATGGAGTGATGAAAAGTAATTTCAATCCCCAAAACCATCACCCCTGCTATAGAATACAGTTTCTGGCTGCAGGAGAAGGGAATTTTACTATTAAAAATCCTTTTGACGAAAGGTGTATTTCACAATCGAGGGACCAGTTGCTCAAAATCCAATGAAAAAGTTCCTCAGGTTTTGGCAAAAAATAGTTAAATCGACAAATAATGGCTTGTGTTTCAAAAGAAGCACAACCCAAATCCACTTCAGTATCATCTATATTTAGTTATGGGGTTGAGTTCAATAGCTCCACTATGTATGGGTTAGAGACTGAACCTTCTTGTTATTTTTTTTGCTCTGTCGTTGTTCTTTTCCCCTACAGAATATTTTTAAATGAGGGGCCTCTATTCATTTGGTTCTTATGGACTTCAGAGTATTTCAATGTATTGCTCCCAAAACCCTTACCTTCCAAGGAAGGATTTTTGACAGAGTTTGCGCCCCCTTAATCTCAGGTTGAGGACAATGTTGGATGTTGTTTGAATATCGTAATCCTTTAGAGATTTGTAATCTTGTAGAGCTCTGCCTCCATAAATTAGATTTTGCACTTATGTTGGATATCCAGCTTTCTACTTAATGGTTTGTTTCAGGAAAATAACAATGTCTATTAGATTAACCGAGATCAAAAGGGAAAGCCCCTCTCAAGATGTTATATAAATTTGAAAACAGGAAGGGTTTACCCAGAATGAGGAGCTGACCTCCCTCATATTGCCTCCATTCCGCGCATAAGGGGGAAGATCACGTGTTGCCATGGTTTAGTGAGAGCGAAGCATTTTGGGCCAAACAAAGCAGATGTTTTCCGACAAAAAATTCGAAGCCATAACCTAAACTGCCCAGCCCATCGAACAGGTCGACTACTTCGTGGGAGACCATGACCAACGCTTCAAAGGGCCACTGATTTTCTAGAAACCAAAGCCACCTAGAGGAAGTGAGTACCGCCTTCAGAGAAAGTAGGTGACCAGGGCAAGCAGAGTGTCTGACCTACAACCAAAACCCCCTCCAACCTACCTTGGGAACTCAACAACCAAATCCCACAACCTAGGAAACTACCTAGCATCACCAATGCTTAGCCCGCAGCCTGAGCACGCAGCCACATGAGGGGGGTATTCTGCTTCATCCGTTGGGGTTCCAAACCCATATGGATCTATGAGCAACAAAGAATGCACATCAACCTGGTCGACCTGTGAGTGCAAACCACTAGGAGCCCTTGGGGTAAATCGGGAAGATTGGACGATGACGGTGTAGCCACAAGGGACGAACCCATCGATTGCCACCATGAACAACGACCTTCAAGAGCACCCTTCGAGCCCTCCAAAGAACAGAGTATGGCAGCGACATCCAGAAACTCCTTCTCACGAAGAAAAATCCCTAGCTCCATTATCACCTCTGGGGATTTACTTTCCTTCACAATCTACTTTTGTCCAAAATGTTACTCACTTATATATGAATGCAAAATATAATAAGAGCTCTAAATTTGATATGCATCACTTTAATGTTTCACTCAAATCTTTGATCATTATAGTTGGTGTGTTAGTACCAATTCAAATTACTAATCATCTAATTACTTTTTTTTTTTCATTTTTATCCTCATGTCTCATTATTCCATCTCAATCATATCAACATCGTCTACCTTAATTTCATGTCCAAACTACAAAAGCAACCTAATATATGTAGACTATTAAGTTATTCCCTCTCTCTAATATAATTGAAATGGAATAAGAGAATAATGTCAAACATTTTATAATAAAAATATTGTATAAATATATATAAATTTGGTAGGATGTTATACACCTATTTCATTAATAGGAACTATAAACTCATTTTTAAAATATTTAAAATCATTAAAATTTTGAAAAAAACAAATAAATTTAAACAAAAATTGAAGAATTAGAAAATAGACTAAAAAATATATCTACATATTAAGTCACTTAAATTTGAATTCATTTCAAATAGCTTAAACATCCAATTATAGTAAAAATCATCATTAATTCTAATTTATTTCCCACCTTAAAATGTTTAAAAAAAATCCCTTTCTATAAATAAATTATTATTATTATTATTAAATTAATTCAACAACTGAAGTCTCTATGAACTTAACAAATTCTAAAGATGATTTTGATTTTCCATTTAAAAAAAAAAATGAAATCTTATAATAGTTTTAAAATAAATGTAATAAAATGAAAACTTTCTTTTAACCTCTATCTCCATAATCCCAAATTTCCATAAGAAAAGGAGAGAAAGGCAACATAGTTTTAAATATGAGTAAACACAGCCACAATTAATTCCCTTTAACCGTCTTTCATTGGAGATGAAAGGGCAAGTTACTAAAAAGTAACAAACTTGTTTACAGGATGAAAAGGAAGCACCATGGAAGAAATAATTCTTAACAAAAATATAATAATAAGATAATTTTATTAGATCAATTATATAGAAAAATGAAGAAATATAATATGTGAGAGGGGTAGTTAATAATACTATTATGAGTAATCTTTAATTAATTAGTAACTTTTTAGTATTTTAATTAATTAGAAGTATTAAATAAGAATTTGGAAAAAAATAATATTAATTTTAATAAATTGAAAAATTAAATATTATAATTGAAAAATTAAAATGGTTTATTTTCAAATTTAAATATTAATAATATAATTTATTATTATTAATTAAATACAGTTCGAGGAATTAAGGGTGTATTTTTAATCTTTCTTCTTGAATTCAAATTTTACTTGTGATAAATTTGTATATAATTTGTTAATCATGGATGAAAATGGCTCAAACAAAATCTCATTTTTATATAAATACTTAATGGTAGAATGACATGTTTCAAATAATGTTTCAAAATATTGCTTCAAATGATTATTATCAATATTATAGTATGTTTGATTTGAATTTCCTAAATTAAAATGCACTAATTTGTATCTATTTTAATAGAAATACGATTCATAAATATATAAAGCATCTTTTAATTTTTCTTTTAAAATTTTCAATGTAAAAACATATATTATTAACATTTTATTTTAAAAAATGTTACTCACTTATATATAAATAAGAACTAGAACTATAATGAGAATTATAAATTTGATATATATTATTTTAATATTCACTCAAATGTTTCATCATGCTAGTTGATGCGTTTATACCAATTTAAAATACCAATTATCGAATTATATTTTTTTTCATTCTTATCCTCATGCCTCATTATGGCATCTCAATCATATCAACATAGCTTTTATTTTACTCTTCAAACTACGAAGTTTACCTTATAAGTATAGGTTATTAAGTTATGTATGGTCTAAACTACAAAAGTTGCCTTATAGGTACAGGCTATTAAGTTATTTAGTTTTTATAACATAACTGAAATAGAATAAAAACCATCTTAAATATTTTGTAAGTATATAAAAATTTTGAAAGATATTATATTTTTATTTCCATTAATAAAAATATAAATTTATTTTAAAATATTTATAATCATCCAAAATTGAAAAACAAATAAATCGAAAAATAAAAATAAAAAATTATTTACATATTAACTCACTTAAATTGAATTCCTTGAAACAACTCAAACATTCAATTATAGCCGAAATCAACCGTAATTCTAATTTATTACTCACACTACAAAGATGAGACCTTCCATGTTTAAAACATTTGTATTACTTTTATAGATTTACACAATATATTAAATTAATAATAATAAGAATTATTATTATCACTAAAAAAGAGGAAGCCAACATAGTTTTAAAGATGTCATAAAAATAGCCAAAAAAAATTCCTATGTAACCTCATTTCATGGAGGATGAAAATGAAAGTTATTAAAAGCCGTAAAACTCTCTCTGCAGGAGCACAGGGATCATACGGGAACCTATGCCATAATCTGTACGTTCATGGGACTATGGCCCACTGAAAAGGCTTTATAGACTTGGATCAAGTATCATTGGAAGCCCAAAGGAAGCATTGACCTTCATCTAGGGTCAAAAGGATTCTTCATAGTAGTGTTCTCCAACATTGAAGACAAAGACAAAATATTCGAAGGAGGACCCTATTTTTTTGCTGCAGCAGGTCTCTATATGAGACCTTGGAAAATGAACTTTGTCCCTGAGAGGGAGACTTTCTCCTCGGTTCCTGTGTGGGTAAGGCTCTACTCTCTACCTCTGAATTATTGGCAAATAGAATCACTGGCTATCATTGGCAATAAAATAGGACGCTATATCAAAGATTCTGAAGCCACAAGAAGGGGAAAATATACCTCCTTTGCTAGAATCTGTGTGGAAATGGATCTATCAAGAGCACTGCTGGACGAAGTTATTCTGGAAGTTTTGGATGAGGAATGGGTGCAGGTGGTAGACTATGAGCATATTCCCTTCAGATGCCAAAGATGCCATGAACATGGGCATTTGTTAAGAGACATCCCTCTCAGCAAAGAAGATAACAAAGAAAAATTCAATACAGTGAAGGACAGCGAAAACTTTCATAAAGTGGCCAGTAAAGGAAGGGGAGGAAAAAAGGGATCTAAACAACATCATACTGAGGTGCAAAAAGGCAGTCAGAATAAGTTTAAAGTGCTAGAAGAAACTGAAGACACCACAAGAGAAAATCAAGATCGGAGGAAGATGCTATAGAAAAGGAAAAGAAAGAGGACTTAAATCTCTCTCCAGCCATTGAATCTTTAACAGAAGCAATGAGAAGTGAATTAGAAATGGAAATGGACCAGGAAATGACTCAAAGTGAAATATATCTGGAAGAGCATGAACTACAAGAAATCCTTGACAAGGAAAACTTGGATCTGGAAGGATTCTTAATGCAAGGAGCCAAAGGAGGATTAGATTCTCTACCCCAAGATGAATGCAATAGAATACATCAGTTGTTTTTATGGAAAAATTAGGAACAAGGGTAGGAGAAAGGTAAGAACATCCACAAACAAGAACACAGAGGGGTGAAAACAATGAAATTAAATCCAGTATTAGCCACCAGAAATCTAGGAAAGAAGAGAGGTAGAAAAAAGCAAAATGAGCTCCTGATGAAGTGTGGAAAGCTTATGATAGACTCAGGTAAGATGAAAGATCTAACCAGCTGCTCCTTTACAAATATTTAATTATGAAGTTCATCTCATGGAATATCAGAGGTCTAGGTAGTAAAAGAAAACAAAGAATGCTAGGTAACATAATGAAACTAGAAATGCCGGACATAGTCTTCATTCAAGAAACAAAATGCTCCATTCAGAAAATAAAACAAATCCATAGAAAATAGCTCATTAAATTTGAGTTTTTAGAAATAAAAGCAGAAAACACAGCTAGGGGCATTCTTACTCTATGGAACCCCCAAAAAGTCATTATTGTAGATGCGGAGGCAACAAGAAATTACTTATCAACTATCATTCAGCCAATGGGGATGTCTGACACCCTCATGGTTACAAATGTCTATGGTCCTCAGAGAATAGATGAGAAGCTTAGTTTTCTGAACTCCCTGGTAGATCTTAGAAGCAGACATAAAGGTATCCCTTGGGTCATTGGAGGAGACTTTAATATGATTAAATCTCTATCGAAAAAAAAGGAGGCACCAGAATCCTCAATAGAGAATCATTAGGATTCAATTCTTTCATAGAAGACATGAAGATGGTTGACTTTGAAATGAAAAACAATATTTTTAATTGGAATAATAAAAGAGGAAGTGATGCCCAAGTTGCCTCTAAGTTAGACAGATTTTTAATCTCTGAGAAGTTGATGCTCACAGATTCAGAAATATCTGCAAGTGTTCTCCCATTTGGAGGCTCTGATAACTGGCTGATTCAATTAGAAATCAAAGGAATTGATGCTCCGAAGAACAGACCCTTCAGATTTGAAAATACCTGGCTCTCCCACCCAGATGTCTTCAGCAATATTGAGAATTGGTGGTTTGAAGATCTTCAGATTCAGGGCTCCAAAATGTTCCTACTCCATAAAAGACTAAAGCACATAAAATCCAAATTAAAAGACTGGAATAAGAAAGACTTTGGTAACAATTTTGTAAACAAAAATCAGTAGAGATCAAAATGCAGGTAATAAACCAAGCAATGATCGCAGAAGGTTTTGATAAATCCAAAAGTGAGCAAGCTGAAAAACTCAACCTGGAGCGGGAGAATTTATGCAAACAGGAGGAAATTTTCAGGAGACAAAAGTCCAGAGTTCAATGGCTCAAAGAAGGTGAACAGAACACTAGGTTTTTCCATCATTCCACCATAGCCAATAGAACACACAATAGAATCTCCTCAATTTTGAATGAAGATGGGGAGCTTTAGACCACTCACAAGAACATCAAAGATGTGATAGTACAACATTTCAGAGGTATCACAAAGGAAAACAATCCAGACAGAGACCATCACATCAAGTAAATTATAAAGAACATTCCCAGGATCGTGTCCAGAGAAGATAATTTTAACCTGAACAAACCAATATCTAAAGCAGAGGTTAGTACGGTAATCAAAGAGATGCAGAATGGAAAAGCTCCTGGTTCAGACGGTTTTAACGTGGACTTTTACAAAGCCTGCTGGAATGTTGTCAAACTAGATATTTTGGATGTGGTTGAGGAATCCAGAAGAAGCAGACCCATTCTGAAAGCCCTCAACACCTCTTTCATCTCCCTGATCCCCAAACAAGACTCAGCCCTAACTCCCGATAAGTTCAGGCCCATTGCTATATGCAATGTTGTTTACAAAATCATTTCTAAGATCCTCGCCAACAGACTCAAACCTCCTCTGCCTTCTTTGATTTCTTGGGAACAGTCTGGTTATGTGGAAGGAAGGAAAATCCTGGATAATATTATTCAGGCCCACGAGGTCGTTCACTCTCTCACCAGCAAAAAGCAGGTCCGTATGATCATGCAATTAGACATTGCAAAGTCGTATGACAAGGTGAATTGGATCTACATAAAAAACGTCCTTTCCACATTTGGGTTTGATCATGACTGGATCAGATGGGTTATGGCTATGGTTACCTCACCCAGCTTTCCAATTCTGGTGAACAGCATGCCCTCAGAGATATTCTCTCCTTCCAGAGGCCTTAGACAGGGAGATCCTCTCTCTCCCTTTCTTTTCATCCTCATGATGGAAGGATTGGGCCGAACTATTAAAACTGCAAAAGTTTTAGGAAAGATCAAGGGCCTCCAATTAATGGAGAACGCCCAAGCCTTGACTCATCAACAATTTGTGGATGATATCATGTTGCAAGGTACCCCCATAGTCAAGGAAGCTACAGAGTACAAAAAAATCTTGAATGAATTCACCTTGGCTTCAGTTATGGAAGTCAAACTCTACAAATCAATTTCTTTTTCTTTAACACTAACATTGCTATTCAAAGGAACATCTCCAGAATTCTAGGTTTCCAAAGGAAGGTCCTCCCTTCTAAGTATCTGGGCATCCCCCTCATGGATAAACCAATGCGCAAAAGCATCTGGGAACCGGTGCTCAACAAGATGCAAGATAATATCAAAAGATGGACTTTTAGAGTGTTGAACCTGGCTGGCAGATTGATTTTGACAAAGGTAGTTCTTCAATCCATCCCTATTTTCTTTCTTTCAACACTACCAGCTCCCAAAGCGATTTTACAGCAACTCAGGAACATTCAAAGATATTTTCTCTGAGGCAAGGAGGAGACTAAAAAGAAATGGTCCCTCATTTCTTGGGATAAAATATGCAAACCCAAAAGTCATGGAGGCCTAGGCTTAGATGATCAGTAGATTTTGAGTAATGTTCTAGGAGCCAAACTCTGGTGGAGATGGGTTAAAGAACCAGAAGCATAATGGGCTAAAATCTAGAAAGAAAAATATGCTAGCTCCTGGAAAATAGGTGACCTCATTAGAATGTCAGGGAACATAAAAGGCTCTCACATCTGGACTAAAGCCTGGAATAATAGAAGCCTAGTTCAAAACAATAGCTTCTGGGAAATCAGAGTAGGTGAACATGCTCTCTTATCAGAAGATAAATGGCAACAAGAACCAATGTTGTTAAGGGAGGACTTTATGAGCATCAAGCAGGAAACTGATTCCCAGGGATTAATAAAAGTTAGGGATTTCTAGAATCTTCCTCATGACACTGAGAAATGAAGAAGCTGGAGGAAAATAGAATGCAGAGGAGAAGGACCCACAAAGGCAAAAACAGAAGAACTTATGAAAATTTTAGAACAGAGAAAGATCTTGGTCATAGATGGGGAGGGTCAGTTAAGATGGGGATAAAACAAAGAAGGCATATTTAACATTCATGAAGCAAAAAGAATCACCCTTAACCTAAATCCCTGTGTTTCAGCAAAGTCCTGGCAAAAAATTTGGAGCCATCAGGGATGGATGAAGATCAAACTGTTTATGTGGCTAGTTCATCATACGAAAATATTAACTTGGGATAACATTCAGAAGAGGGGGGTTATGGGGCCCTCTAAATGCCCATTATGTGAGGCTCAAGAGGAATCAATAGAGCATATTCTCAACAACTGTACCTATATCAACTGGTTGTGGGAGTCTTTCAACATTATTTTTCAACAGACAGACATAGATAAAGGGAGCATCATTAACACCCTAAACAAGTGGACAAAACACTTTTCAGAGAATGATATTCTTAATTTGGCTTGGACCTTGACACCAAGCTTTATCATCTGGAATGTTTGGAAGGAAAGGAATAAAATAATATTCAACGATGAAAAAACTATTGCCAGTTGCCTGTTGGAACTAATCTTAAAGCAGATAAAGGAGACCGTATCCACCACGGTGCATAGTTACCCCTCGAATCCTCCCACTGCGCGTGATTTGAGAACTCTCAAGCAGTTGGGAATTCATGAGATTATTCTCCAGGGTCTTAGAAAAAAGGTAAAAGTGTTGGAAAGGGAAAAGGAATTCTGTCATCCTCCTCCAAAAGGTTATCTGAAATGCAACATTGATGGGGCCTAAAAAATCAACCCATGAATAGTAGGTTATGGAGGCGTGTTAAGAGATGAAGAAGGAAAAATTATTTTCACTTTCCACTACCATTTAGGCAAAGCCACCAACAACATGGCTGAATTAATGGCGTTGGAACAATGTGTGGAGCTGCTTAAACTCAATAACAACCACAATGTTCTCATAGGAGCTGACTCCGACATTTATATAAATGCAGTTAACAAAATCAGCTATGGAATAGTGTCAGAAAGGGTCTTGAAGCAGTGGAGACTTATACAAGTTTACCAAAGAATCCATAAACATCTCCAATACCTTCGAACGGTTAGCTTCTATCATGTTCAGAGGAAGGCCAATAAACTTGCAGATCTGCTGGCCAACCAAGGACTCATTAATACGAGGTGCAGAATAGATAGGAAATGGCAGGAAATGTTGCCTAATAGGCTGAAAGCCATCTGCGAAGCCCAAGTCACAGAGGACAAGGAAATTTATGATAATTGGGCTTCCGGGGTTGGAAATGATTAATTGAAGATAGCAAGTCAGTTTTCAATGCTCTTAAGGGTGAGTGTTATGGTAACCGCAATCTCCTTTTCCTGGGAGTGCTCATTTTCCTTTCAAGATTCCAGATTCAAGAGTGGTGAACCAGTGAGCGAGGGAGGAATTCCAGCTCTCCCGGTGGCAGCGATTTTTCATTTTTTGGGGTTTGGAGGGAAAAACAGCTCCACGGGTGGTTTTCACCTTATCACATCGCCTGCACTTGGGAAGCAATTTTTAATTTTTTGGAGTGATCATATACAGATCTCGCCATGTGGCAGAGAGGTGGTTTGGGAAACTGCCCTTCCCCGTGCCCTATCACGTGGTCTTCTGTTCATTGCGATATTAATCTCCACCGTAGGATGCAGCAGAGGATAATCAAAGGTCTAGATCATTCGTGCAGTTTGGAGGTTGGCTCCTGCCAAATCCCACCAAAATTCAGTTTTCTTTCCGGAGAGTGGTCAACCTCGTCCGTCGGTTTGTGTGCGGATTGTCTGCTAGGTTTTTTGGTTTGTGTGTGGATTGTCCGCTATGTTTTTTGGTTTTTCTCTATTCAACTAATTGGCTTTCCCTTAGGGCTTTTTCAAAGTTTCCTCGTCTCCTTGGCGGCGGGGAGATTCCTGTCCATATTGTAAACTATTTTTTCAGTTAATGCAAAAGAAGGACCGACATTTGCCTCACCAAAAAAGATATGGTCCATTTGAAGCAATTAAACCACACGAATTTCTTTGGATTTAAATTTATTTTTAATTTAACAATTTGTTGAGAATTGGTTTTATTTCTATTTTGTGCACTAAAATTATTTTAATTTCTTAATTTTGATTGGTTTTGTGGAAAGAGAGTAGGTGGAGATGAGGAAAAGAAGACTCGGAACAATGGAATTGCACTAGCAAAAAAGAAAGAACAATTTTTGGCCAATTAAAATTTGTTGGAGAAAATTTATTCTCCGACAAGTCTCTCATTCTAATTTTATTTTATAAGTATACATATGGCTTTTGTAAGAATTGAAAAGGGGGTTCCAAATCTAAAAGTTGGGGAATAACTTCTCTGCAAAGAGAGGGAGTTTCCCACTACTGTTTTGTAGAGAATTAGCTAGTTTGGACTAGACTTGTGGATATTAAAACAAATGTATTTCAACTCTGAAGATTTTATGCTATCATGAAATTTTCTGATAATTTCATGCACTCAAAGGCTATGATCAGATCTTTAATTCGTGTACATTGTTTTCAAAGATAAGGGTTTATTGGTGGCCTACATTTAATAAATTTGAGACAATTCTTCACACAGATAAATATGTGTTTGTGAACTTTTGCACTATTATAAATTCATTTAATATATGCTTTTTTTAATCATTTGAAAGCCATATTTTAATGATCGATATAATTTCTATCAAGTTAACTTATTAATTTGAATAGATAATCAGGAGATACTTGTTAACTATTTAGCAAATTCATGTCAATTTTATCTTTTTTTTAATAATGATTGTTTTATAATAACTATTTCCTTAATGAAATCATATATTCTTAATTTTAATTCATTTTATTTGAATTTCGATGCATGTGCACGTGAGATATGATGACTATTCATCAGATAGCTGAATATATATACTTGCTTGAAATCATAATAATTCTTGGAACTATTTCCTTGGCTTATTGACTTCATTTTTATTCCAAATTCAAAGCTGTTCGAAATCCCATTTCTACCTTTCTCTTGGTTGAGAGGGGGACTAATCCTTCTTTCAATTGAGATAGATTTAGGATTGATTTTTTGTTAATTACAGTAGATTTGCATTTAGTTTTAATTATTTCATTATAGAAGTCCTCTTACACAGGGCAAAACTTTAGAGTCGCTTGGTTGAGTCATTAATTTAGCTTAAGGATCTATTTCTTGCATGATATATGCAAGAATTCAGATATGATGTCTCTTTCCTATTGGAAACTAATAGACATACTATAAGCCAACAGAGAAAGAGAGAGGGTAATCGGACTCAATTGAACTAGTTGGAACCATTGTTCCAAATGGAAAAGGAGTTGCTTTAAGTTCCCGACCGAGTGGTCTCCCTTACATGTTGATAAGGTCATTTTCTTCTTCTGTGATTAAAGGCTTACCATTGTGGTAGAGGAAGGACAAAAAAGTGGGGAGAGATTCACAAAGTCAAGGCCTACAAGGGATGTAATATTTTCCTGCCATTATTCATGCAAAAGTGCATTATTTCTCCTACAAATTTTGTCTTTCCTATGCATATGTAGAACATGAATCATTGACTTATTATTTAGAGTTGTTTGTATACGTTATCATGTATATTTGGTTCTCTTGCTTGTTTTGGATGATTTGCAGGTTCCACTTTCAGAAATTGGAATTGGAGATGGAAGCTAACAAGAGCAAGAGGAAGCTTGGATTGGATTCCAAATAGGTTTTCTTCCCTTATTCCAAAACATCTCTAAGGAAAAATATTGTATTTTTTTGTTGGTTGTTTCTAGGCTAAGCCGGTAGGTCTAGGGATATTACTCCTGTCCACAGTAGGAATTTATACATAAAATAAAAAGCAAGACCAATATTGGATAAAATGTTGGACATACATGGATTTCTTTATGTAGACTAGGTTGAATATGTGGACTGTAGAAGATCTACACATGGGTGTATCTTTAACCTATTTGGAGGAGCAATCAATTGGATGAGAAAAATGCAATGCATAGTGGCACTCTCAAGTAGATTAATTGAATATATGGTAGCCAATCATGCAAGTAAGAAAGTAGTATGGTTACATATATTGTGATGAGGTATTGTGTTGGTAAAACAAGATATAAGGATATATTGTGCTGTTCAAAGTGCAATATTCCTAGCAAAATACATACCTTATCATTAAAAGATAGAGAATATTGATGTTCAATATCACTTTATGAGAGACATGATCGAAGACAAGAAGATGCTACTAGAAAAAATTCCTACTTGTAGAATCTTGCAAATTCATTAACAAAATTTGTGAGCTTTGAGAGGTTTTCCTGGTGTAGATAAAAAATGGGAATTATTGCCTTAGATTGCTAATCCTGTAATCATGTGATCCTATGTGTGTAAGGAAAACAATAGGTGGCAGAATGTTCGATATGCGTTATATTCTCTCCTAATTATCCCCACACACTGTAAAATCTGTGATGGGTAGCAGAGAGGTCCTAGGGGGTGCGCAGCCCCCTATTTGAGGTATTTACATCGAGGTGGATGACCCATAATGTGGGGGGTTAGCGGTAGCAGCCTTGAAAAAAGAATTAGGCAACTTTTTGCATATGTTTTTGGTACTTTTTGGCACACGATTTTTTCTAAAAGTGCTTTTGTGGTACATGGTGGTTTTGTAGTTTCAGTTAAGGAACTACAAATATAGTCTAATACATGGTAAATGGATTGGTTTTTCATGTGTGCAATGGGATATATATTTTATTTTAATACAATATGGAAGCATATCTATTAAAAAAAAATTGGTTTTCTTGGTTTTGGTTTCCATGATAAATTTTTTTTGTGTATTATGCATGTTCTCCATTGCATATTTTCTATTTTCTTGCAAATTTATTTGTAGGAATTAATTATACAAATTTAAAACCTACGTTTTGTTATTAATGGTTTTTTCTTTGTTTCATGTTCTTGCAACGATTATATTTTTAAATCCTACACCTTACTCTCTCATGGATCAATGTTGGAACCATATTTTTTAACGTTTCTTCCTTCACTAAATATTTTTTCATTACGCACATGCTTATAAAACAATATTTTTTTATTTTAGTTTACTATTCATTATTGATAGGAGATTGTTTTATAGTTACATTGCGACACATTCATTTGGAGTCATCAAAGTAATTAGATTCCACTTCTAGTGATAAATTTAAATTTCTCTTTACAAAATTTGAAATATATATAGAGTTACAATATAACCTAATTTTTTATTTAGAATCATTAAAATAATTAGATTTTGTTTTTAATGATCAATTTAAATTAATATTTATAGGAACAAATTATGTACAGATAGAATGACACCATAATAGAAAGCATGAATATGGAATTTTTGTTTGAAATAATTTTCCCCATTTTAAACCAACCTAAATGTTTGGCTATAAAGAAGTTTTGAATCCTTCGAAAGTATGATTTATTTTATAATCATATTCTCACCCGTAAGAAATAAGATACATGTTTAATCAACTCCCATTGATTTTAGTGGTATAACTTTTTTGAAAAACTTAAAAATTATATATATATATATATAAATTTCTGAGATTAAATCACAATTTTATTAAAAACATTTATGTTATCTATCTATATATATATATATATATAATATATACTATATTTAATTAAATATTTTATTTGAGCGGCCGATATACACTTCTTAATAAAGTAATATATATTGTATAAACTAATATTTGTAACATTGAATGTTAAATGATACAAATTATATGATGTATATCTAGTGTATGCAACATTAATTATTCCTTTCTAAGGTGGATAATGTTAAAAAAGAATTGAATGAAAAATTGTGGTTTTGACCTTATAATATTATAATATAAACAAAAAAAAATGGACCATTATAACCATCCAACAATTTTTTTCCTTTCAAATAATAGATTTTGTTATTACGTATTGACTCTTTTGTTTGGAAAGCACGTCTAATGTATTGTCAAATAAATAGACTAAAAATTAAACCAAAAAAAAATTACATAGAGGAAAAAATAAAAATGTTGGTCGAAGAATGAAATATTTTTGCCTCCCGTATCCATTTTTGATATTCTCATGGCACACATCCTCAAATGGGAAACCACTAGACAATTATCTCGAGTGACAACTTCAATTTCTAACTTAGGATGAGATTAGTCCAACTAGCTCTCATCCTTGAGTTCCATAAATATTATAGAAGAATTAAATGAAGAAAATAGGGTGTTTTTTTTGTAGGATATTGAGGACATTAAAGATGTAGGATACTGATGACACCACTGAATCTACCTTCACATCATGCTTTGAATTTTTTCTTTTGCATGTGATTTACGGTTTTCAATTCCTTCTGTAAACTATGAAGTTGTTTCAGGTGAATGAAAATACCAACAACATAGTGATCTCATTCTTGTATTTTGATTGCCAATTTCTTCTCTCACTTTTTATGGTAGTGATGACATTGAATATCTAACAAGCCATGTTCTTCCAACACATCTTTTAATTTTATAGAGATCACAATAAACACACTTGATTATTTTATATTTGTAAATCATCTCTAACCAAATGAAAGTTGATTTCTAAGTTAAAATGTTATTGGGATTACTCAAATTTCTTCCCTGAAAAACATAATTCACCCCTCCCAACTCACATTCCCAAAGTTAAGCCCGGTACACAAGGATAAGAGAGCATATATAAAGTCAAATTCCAGTTCCAATGCGAATAAAGCACACTCAATGTAGGATTGAACCACTACACTCTTGGATAATTTATGTATGGCCAGTTGAGCATATTCTTGAATGAACTCTCAAGTGTCTATATTAATGGGATTGTGTGATGAAACCTTTATCATTTTCTTTATGGATAACTTAAAACTTCTATAAAGATCAAGAGAAAGATTAAAAGAAAGAGAGACCCATTTTGTTTTATCTTTAATAAAAATCTTATTGTACTTAATATATTTATTTGAACTATTTTCAGATATATTTAAGTTATTTTAAAATAGATTTGAAAAAACATTCTAAAATCCCATCTCATTTATCCATCCACATATAAATATTAAATATAATAATATAATCATAGATAAATCTTTAAGCCCTATAATACTATAATAATTTGATTATATCAATAATTTAAAATAATTAAATAAAATATATTCCAAATATTCGAAACTTCCTTGTTTGTCCTTATATGCCAATGCCACTTACTCTATGGAAGACGAGGCCCAATAAGAGATTCAGTGGGAACGTGGACCCTTTTTTATTGGTAAGGTTGTTTTATTGTGCTAGGTTGCATGAACCTAATCATTATCTTTGAACACTAAACGACATGAGATGGGATGCCCATGAATTTGGTCACTAACTTTGCACCCTTGATAGGACCTCAGTAAGCTGCCCATAGGGGAGACCAAGGTGTATGAAAATATTGGCATTAAAATTGAGCATTGTAGGGTTTTTAAATCATTAAGGAGATGGCTTAAAATATCAGGGTGATGTGATTAAGAATCTTGAAATTTAAGGAGATGGCTTAAAATATCCAAGGGTGATGTGATTAAGAATCTTGAAATTTAGAACATCCACAAGATGGCTTAAAATACTGGTGGGGTTGATGTGATCACATATATGTCAGCAATATTATGTCACCCATGCGGTCATTCTTCCTCCTATTCTCCACAAATGTTGAGTTTGACCATATATTATTATTCAATATTATATTACACATGTAACTTGGAGCGTTAATGGTAAAGTGAAAAAATTCTTGGGTTCATATCTTATCGTTTGAATCATAGCAACTATCAATAATATTAGTATATGTACTATCCACTAATTTATGCTAAAATGCCAAACTAGGCGTTAACCAAACTAGGTGGACAATGATCTTGTTTGTTAACCATTTGTCACTTAATAGTAAGCAAGGGTGGTGAGGTGTCATTTTTGTTAATAATAATGATATATTAAGTGCCTCATTTAGAGTAAATTTTATGAAAGTTTACGATCGTTTGTTTTATATATATAAAATAATTGTGGAAGTATTAATTTTTGTTGACATTGTTCGAATATTTATCATATTTGAGTCCTTGTTATAGGGGTTAGGGATAAATGAGCATTAACGTATTATTAATCATTAATATATATATAATTTTGATCATATTAAGGAGTAAAAAGTTTATGAGAGAATTTTTGGTGTAAATTACATGATATTTTATTTGTCGATGCGTTTCCAACTAACTAGTGTGGTTCATTGTCAAGACAAGTTGAAGAATCAGATCTAGGTTGCATGTTAAATAGATAGAGCAGAACATCCAATTGCTATAATTTTTTACCAGGCAATGGCTATATTGACTAGCTAATGGCTATATTTGACTAGGAAATGGCTACTTAGCCCGGACTCAAGAGTATAATTGTATTTAATTAAAAATTAAAAATTAAAATAAGTTAAAGTTATGGATTTAAATAATTATTAAAATTAATAGTTAGTTATATTATTATTAAATTAAAAGTTAATAGGATATATGAATTTACATA
>APFE031349321.1:0-10410 GCA_000404065.3 Pinus taeda
CCTTGATCTCAATCTATTTCAGCCATTGGATTTAGGGATCACCCAAAAGTCACTTAGGGTTAGATTAAAGGAGGAAAAGGTCATTCATTCTTTCATGAGCAGATTGAGAGAAGGAGAGCAAGGGGGATTTCTGGACGAGGAGAAGGAGAAAGCAACTTGGCACACATTCCAAGGCAACAGTTTAGCAAATCCGTACAACTGAGTTAGCACACAGTGAAAGGCAGATTTTGGCACGATTTTCTAGAAATCCGTACAGCTGTTTGCACAGAAATCGAGAAGTTTGCTGGCACATTTTCCAAGGAAGGTCGTACAGCAAGTGGTTGTACTTTGGCATGCAAATCGAGGCAAATCCGTACAGCATATTGCTGGGTTTTTTTGCACGCAAATCAAGGTCCGTACAATGTATTTATGACAGCTTGGCACGCATTTCTAAGTAGGTCGTACAACAACATTTAAGGCTGAAAGTGGGCACGAAAATTGAGGAGGTCGTACAGCAGTATTGTTGTTCTGTTTTGCTGGTTGCAAGTTTTCCAGTTGGCTGTGAGGCACAGAAAACGAGATAAGTTGTAAAAGTTTGCTCGCTGATTTTTTCGCTGAATATTTCTCATTGTAAAAAGCATTTTCAGAAATAAGAAAGAGCTCTCGAACTGGTTTTCCCCAAAAGTTGTAGGGGGTTTTTCCAGGGTCACCTTGACCAAAAATCACTGTGTTTAAATGTGTTAAATGATTGTTTGTACCTGCTGATTTTTTATTTCTGCATTTTCCCAACATTCTGTAAAATTTCCAGAATTTGTGTTTTCAGCAAAATTTATTTTTTCAGTTGTTGAATGTATGGATATGGGAAAGCGCATTTAACTATTTTGGAGAAATAAGGTGAAACTGAAAACCGAGGTGGGAAATGAGAAATTTTTACACACATCCAATGCTACTAGAAATCAACAGCATTCACTTCGGCTCCCCGACAACAGACTTCGCACCTTTTCTCAGCTACAAGAAAACTTTGCACTTTTTCCCAACTATAAGAGAATTCGAACTTGTGTGAGAATGATGCTCCAAATGAATTCGATGAGCTTCTTTTTAGAGGCTTCTTGTGGGGTCGAATAGGGTCCTTAGGCCGACTTGATCTTCTTCTAGGCCAACATGGTGTGGAGGTTACATAATTCATGTTTGACTCAATACTTAACATTTTTACATGATTCAAAAGCCCAAGAAGGGTCTCTTTATATGTACAATAAATCTATAGATTCAAAATAAATCCTAGAAGTCCTCAATGGGGACTTTAACCTAAAACATGGTGACCCACGCATGAAACCCATGCTTTAATAAGTCACAATAATAATAATAATAATAATAATAATAATTCTTTTCTTTATTCTTTTGACAAGTACAGTGCATGATGACTCAAGTACATTAATGAAGACCGAACATAGTCACATTTTCCAACATCAATGACGTTAAAAAACCTCCAAGGATAGAATTCGTCATCAAATATAGGCTTACCTAGATTGTTACATAGTCTCAAGGTTTTACTAAGATCATTTACAATATATAACTTGCAAAATGGGATGACCATGACACTCAGATTGCTGATATGTGATTTGATCCTTGTTGAAATAGAGGGCACTTCCATTTCCCTGGAACTTTGACAATTTGAGTACAACAGAACTTATGTTTTTGTTCACTAATTTTTGTTGCATGTTTGCCTTCTTCAATAGTTTTGGGCTTGTGCAACTTCAATTCTCCACGAATATACTCCTTAAGTCCACTTTTATACATTTTAAGCAGTTGTTCATCAGGGAATCTTCTTTGTCTTGTAGCCAATACCTCCCATTCATGGGTGTATTCACTTATAGACCCTTTTTGCTTGAGATGAACAATTTTTTCATAGACAACATCTTGTTCTTCATCATAGAATCTTTTTAGCAAGGCATCCACGAAGGTCTTCCAATGAAACGAAAGAGCATCACATTTGCCAAACCACCATAGGAACCAATCATATGCCTCTGCTTCCAAATTGTTGAATGCAGTCATGATCTTTTCTCGTTTGCCTATTAGCAGGTTTGATTCAAAAATAGCTTCCATTCTATTATCCCAAACAATAGCGCCTTTATGGTCTTTACCATCATACTTTGGGAGTTCCCTTTTAATCTGTTGGTAGTCTTTTTCTAGAAATCTTGTAGAGTACTGGCTACCTGAGAAGTGTAATTTCAGCATTTGCGAAATTCATGATTTGGGTGATCTTCGCTATCTGGAGTTTTGAGGCTTTGTGTTGGTTCTTGAGCGATTAAGGGATTAACAAAAAATGAATTAACCATTTCTATTAATTGATCCATCCTTTCTTCTTGTTCTTTAACCTTACGGGATGATTCGCACTTGTCTTCTTCCCTCAATTTTAAGAAAGCTTGCCAACGATAATCAAAATCCCTTTTCTCTTGGTTTTGCTTTCCTTGCAACATTTTCTCAATGTTATCTATCTTTTTAATATCGCTTGCTAATTCTTCTTAAGTTTTGATTATCTTATTTTGCCCTTATCCTAACTCTGTCTGCTTCTTTTCAACATTGTCGAGGCGATGTCGTACCTTATCGAGATCTTCTTGATATTTTTTGTGTCGGCCTCATCGTTATTATTATTCCCCATTTTGTTTCTCTTTTTCTTGACAAAAGCAATTTTTATTGTTTTTAATAATAATAAATTTTTTAAGTAAATTATGATTAAATTGATTATATAGAGGAAACTATATAATATAATATATAACTATATTGGTGATATAACGGTATCTATATGATACATAGTTATAATGTGTAGATTAGACTTACGGGCATGTGATAAAGGGCGATGTTTCGAAAAAAAGAAGGTGGCGGTCGAGGATCAACAAAAACCGTTGGGGATAAAACCAATGAAGGTGGCACGATGCAGGGACAGTGTCGGGTGGATCGACAGCACAGTGGGGAACAACAGACGGTCGAGACAGAGGTAGAGGATCGAGGTCGCAATGTCTGGACGTGACTGGCTATGAACTACGAGGAACAACGTTGTTGATAGGAGACAAACCAGACTTGGCGTACAAGCGGAAGAGGAGGATGACTATCGAGGTGTGGTCGGGCGATGGGTGATTGACCAAAAGGGCAGAGTTGTTGTCGGTCGGTAAACACAGTCGGGGACAGGTGAGGAATATAGGGAAGGCGAATATGACAGAACAACAATGTGGACAATGGTTTGAAGGTGGAGGCGTAGAAATTGTGCAGCGATTGGCCAAGAAACGAAACCTCTCTGATACCATTGAAACAGAAAAACTAAACACAGTAGCGAAATTATGTGTAGACTGAGTAGTTATCTGTAGTACGTAATTTTTTTTGAATAAAATTTGAATGGTGTTTACATTGCCCTGTGGCAATTCACCATGATAGGTATTGACAAGCCACAAGGGATTTAAGGGTCATGTCTTTTGACTTCACCTTTTCATAATTAATAATTTTTTAATAATTAATTTATTTATTTAATAATTTATTTATTATTAAATAAAGGAATCTGATTTATCTTGGATATCAAGTTGTTGGAAGACTAAATACTTTGTTTGTGACCTGTTGACTTTGGAAGGATATGTCTTGCTGAAAATAGGATCTCTTGAAGAACTGAATTAGGGTTTCTACAGCAGCTACAAGGTCGAAGTTGCAGGGTCGAAGCTAGGGATTGAAGTTGCAGTTGGGAGTTGGTTGATGCAGGATTGAGTCTTGTTGATCTGATCCACTTGGAAGGGTTTCTTGAAGGGTTGACTTGGTACTTGGAGGATGGCTTGGTCTAGGGTTTGGGTCTTGATTGTCTCATTTGAAGCAGATTCTATAAGAAGAGAAGAGATTGTTCTAGGATTTCCCCTTAGAGGGGTTTTTCCCTGGCTTGGAGCCTAATTTTTGTGTCGACTGTTTTTACTATTTTGCTGTTGATAGTTGTTTGATGAAGATCTAATAAAGAAAAACACAAGAAGATAAATAATGTTCACAAGCAATTATTAAGGTTAAGAAAAATCTGAATTAATAGTTGCCACATTGGATTTTCCAACATGGTATCAGAGCTAAGTTGAACAAGAAGGTAGCTGGAAGGATCATCTTGTGGACACAACAAGGATTTTGTAATGTACCAGCACTAAAATTGCACCATTTCCCTTAAAAGAATACGAATTTCCATAGCAGACTCTTGACAAATAGTTGGCATGCAAACTCAGAAATTTAATTCAGTGGACATGTTCCGGAAATTTCATTAAATATATAGCGGACAGCTTGGCACAATAAATAACTCTATACAAAAATTTGCATTCCACACATGACAACACTATTTCATTAGTACTTGGGAACAATTGTTACAAAATTCGATGTGAAGGAACCTGGGTAATTTTCCAGCTGTTGCAATTATCAGTTCAGCCTTCCTGTAGGTGGTCACAATTCACAATAAGCAGCACGTCCTTCAACCCAAGCAATTTTGTCCTTGAATATATTGTGGAAGGCACAGGTCTGCACTTCAATCAAACCCTGGAAATGCACCAGCCCAGAGGAAAATGTCGACTCCAGCAAATCAATCCACTAAAGACAACCCCGCTTGTCTCTCTGAGTGTAAATTCAACCCTTACCATTTACCAAAATTTTGGCCTCTTGTAGCAAGAAATTTATCCCCCACTTCAGAAGTTAAACTCAGCCCTCCAAGGAAATTACATCCCTCTGGCAAATGGGTTTCTTCCTGGAACCCAAATTCGGCTCCCAAATACCTGCAACTAGTTTAGCACAATCCGGACACATTGAAACCCAACTAGGGTGACATGGAAATTCACCGAAATTGTAGGCCAGCTAAGGTGACACTTGAGTTCACCAAAACTGATTGAGAATTTCCCTTGAAATTCCTTGCTTGAACTCGCTTGAGCGCTGCTTCAGTTGTAAGTGAAATTCGTAAGTTAGGATGCTTCGCAAATGAGTATCCCCCTCCTTTTATAATTTTCCCATTGAGTCTTCTTCCAATCTTCTAGATTCCCCTTTATTATTATTATATTGGTGGGGCCACTTTCCACTAAGTGGCTTTTGCCTCCTTTTTTCTAATAAAATAGAATTTGTCGCTGTTTCCTAATAAAATAATAATTGCCGCCGAATAATATTTCCCTCCCTTTTTCTAATGAAATAATTTTTTGCTCCCTTTTTTACTAGTAACATCAAAATTGGGCAAGGCAATTTGTGCACTCTCAAAATCAAGGACATTACAGTCCTCCCCGCCAGAAATTGCTTGTCCTCAAGAGATTCAGAGTCTGTCTATTGATGTCAAAGTCCCAAAGATGCTTGTTGAATTCTTCCAGACATAGTAGTTTATTGCCCTGGCCCTATCAAATGTTGCCCAGTTGTAGCTCCCTGCTATGCTACAGAACAGTTCACCATAACGTAGACCTTCTTCCACAATAATACTTTGAACAACAACTGACAACAAGGCTTTTGGTAAATGTGACTTCATTTTAGAACCAACCTTATTTTCCAACCTAAGCAAAGGGAGTATTGTCATCTGGGTCCTCCAAGACAGTACCTGATTCTTCAAATGTAAAGCATAGTCATGGGTCTCTTCCTCTGCATAGAGTATGTCTAAAAGGGCTATTGTATTTGCTGCTGATAGTTGTTGTCCATGCATATGCATATGATATGTCCAAGATAAATCAGATTCCTTGATATCCATTTTTCCATGTATTTTCTATTTGAATGCATTCCTTACCAACCTAGATCCATCTTAACCCCAGATCTATCAAACGCCGAGATGGATCAAATCTTGTAACAACCCATCTAATTGACCCATTAAATAAAAATGTTAAACTTTAGAATATATGAAGATGATATATATATACATAAAACTTTATATTATATAGTTAGACTTACAAATTATAAAAATTAAAAGGTATGTATATCATTAAAAACTATAACATATTTTGAAATGTTAAAAGGTATACATATAAGCATTTAAATATTATAACATAGTTTATATAAACATTAAAGTATATTTATATAAACATTAAACCTTATAACATAATCTATATGAACATTAAAAATAACATAACATGTATTTAAGCGTGACCATTTAAAAACTATGATAACCAGCATAAAGGCTGGCCATCGATCGTCTATAATATCTGAAACCATTAAAGACTACCTACTGAAAATTTATGGCAGCAAAATATCGCAGTGGATTGAATGCGGAGAGGCGGTGGCTGCAAGTGGGAGGGCGGCCACCGCCAGGAGAAGGGAAATAAATAGCAGAGGGCTGACCCGGAAGCAAGGGGGGCAGGAGGAAGGAAAAATTCAATAGCAGAAAACCGAAGCAGAGATATTACAGAAGAGCTTTTAGTGATCTGAGTTTTGGGCACGGAGGGACAGAGAGCCTCTGTGGAGAGCGTCTCTGGACCGAGCAACCAGGTTGCTCTGTCAGGTCGGGAGGTATTGGCCATCTCGAAATTTGATTGAAGAAGTACCAGTTCAGCAGCAGAATCATCAGCCGCAGTTGAGGTTAGTACAATTTGAATTCTTACGCTGTCTGTATTTCAGTTTTAAATTCTGGTTCATGGTTTTTACACATGGTATCAGAGCTGCGTTCAAACCCTTTGGGACCTTACAGGCCCTGCACAGCTAGAATTTCGTATAAACATACCTGTGAAAACAATCGTATTCAGTCCATCACAGATTTAGTCATTCTTTGGAGAATTTATGTTATTTAGCGGCAAATCCTTATTTCCAAGCGCTTTCATAGTATTTTCTTCCTATTGTCACGGCCTTTCGATAGTTAACATCAACTGATTCGCTGCAGTAAGTCGCATGTGGCCCTAATTATTTGTAAACGAAGAAGGGGGCTTTGATGGGTTTATTTTTCTGTAAATTCCAGCTTAAACTGCAATTGCTGTAGAGATTTAGCAGTATCTAAAAATAAAAAAAAAACATCATAAAATGAAATTGAAACGCTGGAAAGCATTAAAAAGGCAAAATCAAACACCATTTAAGGAAGAAACATTATATTCCATGATATACTGAAGCCACAGAAGGCGGCCAGAGATGGAAGAATGACAACCCGACGATAGCTACGCCCAGAATTAGGACGCGTGAATATTCAGTTTTCTTGTGAAAGAACTTTTGAACAGAAAAGAAACCATTTGAGTCCTCTGCTATCGCGGAATGTGAAGGAACGTGGCACATATTTCTGTACACGGACTTAATATTATTAAAATTCAGACATACAAATTTTTATTATTCATTCCAAGTTTCGAAGAGTATCAATAGTCTGATGGACGCCGACGACCTCATATCAGTTGACGGCCCGTCCATTCCTCCTCTTCGTGGATATCTGATCGGGCAGCGGCAATATCTGGAGGGTTAACGAACAGGAGTCCACGGTCTCCGTCAGCTGTTCCCCGGACAGAAGTTCGTACGCTCAGAGGTGGCCGTCAAACTGAAATAAAGCCCAGTACCCGGTTACATATATTTTTGCAAAAGAATTTTCTGCCAAGACGTGTTGCTTTCATGGCGTAGCGGAATTTTCTGCCAAGACGTGTTGCTTCGATGGCGTAGTGGAGCTCAATTTTCTGCCGAGACGTGTTGTTTTCATAGCATAGCGGAGGTCAATTTTCCGAGAAATACTTTACGAAGCATATATTTTGATAATTGAGGAGTTCGTATCTTGATAAAATTGTTTTCCTTATTTTAACTGTGAAGTGAATAGAAATTGAAATTACCAGTTCAAAATGTCTTATATCGGATTTATATTAGAACTTTTACCCTCGGAAATGTGGGAGTATACCTCTTTAACCGAAAATTTCCTTTATTAATGCTTTCATCCCATGATAGCACATCCACCTTTGACGACAATGTGATACTCGCTGAACATAGGTGGAGGATCTATCCAACTCACTCGACTGCTAATGGTCTCGAAAGACCAATTTCCTCAGCCTTAGTCTAGGAACACATATCCGAGCTATGCTCTCTTTCCACATATATATCTTTCGGAAATTATATTCCATTGTTGTGGATTTGATCCAGTAATAAAAATGCCAATGTATGGTTATCTATTAGCCCTTCGATCATAGAAAACCGATCTTCTATTTTACAATGAGTTGTGTCGACTGGATGAAGATCACGGATATATTCGCCGCCTCCGTATAGTGAACATAAATTTCCGTACACTACACGGAATTACCACACGATTCAGCCAGCACGTCTAGTAGCGTTATGGCGTTGGGTTTATCGGTGTGACAACGGCGCGTCTCTGTGATTTTTTAAAATTTTGTGATACGGTTTATTTTTAATTGTGTGTGCGTTTTTTTAGTGGGGACAATTATAGTTTAAGATAAAAATAGATTTTACATTTGAAATATTTTTAATGGGTTTGCATAGTGTAAATTTAATAAAATTAAAATTTTATTTATTTAAAAAAAAAAAATATTATTTTATTTATTATTATATTTGGTAGATTTATGGGCCCTTTGAATCTTGATATAGAGTAAAAGTGTTTAATAGTATTTATTTATGTTCAATTTAATTGTTTTAATAGTATAATTTATGTTTGATTTAAAAGTTTAGTGGTTGATAATTAATAATTTTAAATTAAAATAATTGATATTATATAATTTTTTGTTTGTGAGGTTATGTGAGTTTTGAGATAATAGGTAAGCCTAACATGTCCATTTATAAATTAAGTAATTACATTGATTTGATGTTTATATATATATAGAAATAAACAAAAGCGTAACTATATTTCTTAGAGGAAATTGATATTGCATTTTGCATGCATGCTTATAGCATCAAAATATAGCTTATGGGCTCATGAAGTAAAAATAAACCTATATGTCAAATAGCTTAAAAAAAACTTGAATCTATCAAAATCGCAACATCTTAATTCTAGAAACCCTTAAACATACATTGCTGGAATAGCTATCAAAATGCATAGAAAGCAAAGTCATGCCTCATAATCCGTAGGCAGGCAGACAGAGACTGGAGTGCTGGAACATGAGCCTATGGTTAATCGAGGAAGTTTTATTCCCGATCCACAGGCCTTCCACCTCCCCAAGCTGTCTGAAGTAAAGCCTGATTGCAGATTTTATATGCGAAACTCTCTCAATGTTGCATCCCCCTCTGCATATTAACAGGGATGTTTAGGATCTATACTCTTCTGCATTATTCATTTTAGGATAGAATGCCCTGCATAGGACAAGGAGGTCGCGAGACCATCCTCCTTGACCTCGGTACCAGTAAGATCCGCCTAGCGGGTAAAAATAGCAAAACTATACCCGTTTCTAAATGTTTTATCGCAAAAGAAAGTTACATATTAAAATTCGATCGTCTACCTCATAACTTTGATAAAATATTATTGTGTTCAGGAACCATTGCAAATGGTGAAAACATACGAGCGACGACGACGTGATCAGGCGGCATCACCACCCGTAAGGCCGCCGCCGTCGTCCTCATCATCCCCAGCATCACCACCGAGACCTTCATCAACATCAACCGCCCCAGCACCAGAGTTGACTGTAATAATGAACTCCTTGGAAGCCTTATTAGCAACATTAAAAGAAACCACTAAGGCTAAGACCAAGGAGGAATCTCCTCATTTGGCTACCAGTTCAGCGGAACCAAAGAATTTCGAGCCCAGAAGGTCGACAGAGGACATCTCTCGGGAGCTTCAAAAAATCAGACTCCCGGAATTCTCAGGAGGCCGTGCAGGTGAACGTGCTGAAGCGTGGTTGGAGGGAATGAACAGATGTTTTGGGTTAAAAGAATATTCGTCTTCGGCAAAGACAAAAATTGCCGTGTTTCAACTCAGGGAAAGCGCCTTGATTTGGTGGGGGAATCTGGAGAAACAGCTGCACCTTACATCAGATAGCATTCCTTGGGAACTGTTTGAGGAAAGGTTCCGCGCAAAGTATTTACCTCCGTACTTTCAGCAACAGCAAGCAAGAGCCTTTCATACGTTAGTACAGGGAAGTAAAACGGTGGAAGAGTACGAGATAAGGTTCATGGAACTGGTAAAATACATTCATTACTTAGACTCAGATGAACGCCGGGCTGAACGATTCATTTTTGGGTTAAACCCTCGCATCCGAGCCTTGGTAAGCATGTGGAAACCATCATCCGTAGCCGAGGCGGTTGAATGTGGCCGATATGCAGAAGAGCACCTTGGGATCAAAAGGGATATGGGTCCAGTCGGGCCTGTCCAACCAGGATTTCCAGGAAAGACTCCCCGGAACTTCTTCAGGGGGGGTAGCTCGAGGCCGCCGTATGGTAACAGGTTTGCCCCGAGAAATATAGGAGCAGGAGCTCCCATGGCAGTAAACACTATAGCCGCGGGATCATCAAACACCAGTCCGTGGGCATCTCAAAGGACCGCGAGCGGAGGGAGGAATTCGAGAG
>APFE031349322.1:3750-26597 GCA_000404065.3 Pinus taeda
ATTGGTTCAAAACTTTGCCCAAAAAGGTTGGCGCGATTGCGACTCTGGGACAGAGCGCTAATGGCGCGCCCCTTTTATAGGATTTTCCCCATTGGCGCGGGCATAACACAGTGGGCCAGCACTAACGTTAAAAGGGCTGTTTTTAAGGGCAAGGTGCAGGAGATGTCTTCAGGGCATATGAAGCTCATGTTCAGAGGTGAATGATGCAAGTGGTTTCAAGTCTTGTCACTTCTCACAAGTCCCGGAATGAGTCCTCCAAAATGCAGGAGAGGGGTAACAGGGACGGTGACAAACAGTGACAAATTACTGTGTAACAAATGCCCCCTAAAGCATGAGGCCTAAGAGAGAGAGGGGTGAAGTGCTTTACAAGAACATGTGTGACTGAAAACATGGCCGCTGGAGAACCTGCGTAAAGAAGTACGACTGATATCTCAAGTACATGATATATGTGGTATGGGCGCAGCCATCCGTAACAGAGTATCTAAAAACTGGATCCCAGGTATGGACGCAGCCATCCGATGAGGATCAATGAATGGACTCAGGCATGGTCGCAGCCATCCAATAAATGAGTCATGTAGTGATTACAATAATCCACAAAATGCCAACCCGGATCTCAATATACACAATCCGGGTCTTGCGCTCCAACCGAGCCGACACAATACAGTTCAGCATGTGAATACAGGAGTCGGAGTCGAACATGCATGAACATCGTCTGATTACCATCAAGTGAATAAACCTTTAACAACGCAGAGTACCACCAATAATGAGATGGTCCTCAAGGTACTATAGGTACAATCCACGGCGTGTGAATCAATGAGCCGGTGTCAAACACCCGTAGAATCATTCGATCGGAGGCCAAAAATGAAAACCTCACGTCGAACACGAAGAACCTGCCATTGAGGCATGCAGGTCCTAAGGCACCTGAAGGGAGTCTCTAGGTAATCTTCCTGGATAATGAGCTGAAGTCGACAGGAAGTGATCTTGATCGAAGGTGGGCCATAATGTTTCCCACATCATTGACACGAGACTGAGAGGGATAACATGTTTTGTGTGAGATATCAGAGGGAGGTTGAGTATTCTGCAGAGGTCAACTTCTCTTGAACATATCGGCGGCACAACAGCGGATTTGGCAGTATTTGATGTCAAATGATCAGGGGTCATGACGACAAGGCGATGAGCAGATGAATGGTCAAATAGGATAACCCAAACCCATGGAGGCAAATGTGAAGCGAGATGAGATGTCCCCACCCAGACACGAATGCAACATGTGCCATGTTCAAGAGCGACATACTGCCGATGACGACGATTATGATTCGTTTATTTCCCCCACCATTTCTGGCGAGTACCTCAGTTATTTTTGGATGACAAGCTTGACGGGGATAACATATGCTTGAAGAGTGTCATTTCGACGGAACCCGATGTCATTAAGTTTTAACGAGTCTGACAAAGGAAGAACTCGGCGCCTTTTCATGTTTAGAGAGTTCGAAAAGACTGCGAAAAGAAAACTCCAGGGGTGTCCTGTTTCGTAAAGTTGTGTCTCTCGAGCTCGAAAAAAGTATAAAACGATGCTTGAAAGAACCGCCCGATCATTACAACCGAGGATTACTTTTCGTAAGTAGTGACATCGATCTGAAAAAGTAAAAAGCGATCGATATCACGTCGTTTCGTTTCCATTAACGAACCTGAAACGACAAGGGTCTGATGATCTTTTCGTTTTTATATGGTCGGAAAAGGGTTTAAAGACGACCGCCTCTTTTTTACGTTTAACGAGTCGAGAGGAATAACTCGGCAATCTTTTCATGTTTAAACGGTCAGAAAAGCGCTGAAAGAAGACCTCCATTTTTATTCTCTTTAGCGATTCAAAAAGGAAAAATTTCTCGGGTATAGGTTCATTTTTACACAAGCTTGAACCATGGAGAACTCTGCTTGGATTTCGTTTCATGTTTACACAAGATTGAAACGAAAAACTATGCTTGTTATAAGTTCGCATGCCCCCAGCATAGCGACAAAACGAGGTACATGCCCCCCAAGCTTCATTGCATTCGACAAAGTGGATGGAATGAAGGTTCACTTTTGAGATCTCGGAAAGACTCGACTTGTATTTACGAGATCTTGATTAAAAGACTCGATTGGAAAGGAGGAATTGTTTCATTTTTTAATGAGGTTGACCTAGGAAAAGAACTATCCTCATAACCCTTGTTTCATTTTTTAACGAGCTTGAAACAAGATCAGGAACTATGCTCAAAAATCCGTGATTCATTTTTTAACGAGCTTGACTCAAGACAAGGAACTATGCTCCGTTCGAACTTCATCATAATGAACAGGAAGTGGGGGCTTCCAAGAGTGGCTCTCCCGGTGGGAGGTCAACATCTTGGAAGTCAGGACCCAATGCCCCCAAGACACTATGCACGACGGCGGCATCGCTGGATACAGGTATGGGATAGGTGGCCACGTAGTTGATTTGGGGGGGAGATACAACGGTGGATAAAAACTAGGAGGGGGCGACAACTGCGTAGGAGGCATCGGGGGACTAACGAAGGACAATTGATCGATAGTCACCATTCTTCCATCGTGTGGAAAGCAAACCACACGGAAAAGCGAAGAGACAAGGGCCCCCATAGCATATACATAGTCGCGACCAAGGAGAAGACTGAAATCTAAAACACCTTGGGTAACCAACACGTCAATATAGACGGTTTTACCTCCCAAAGTAATAGGGAACTTCGGGAGGACTCTTAGAGATGGACAGGCTCCTCCGTCGAAAGCCAACAGATTCTGCGTGACCGGCCCGACCTGCGGGGACCCTAAAGCTTGCCAAGTAGTGTATGTCATAAGACTGACCGACGCACCTTCATCCAAAACAGTGCCAGGTACTGCCTTATCACAGACAAGTACTGTAATCCGGAAAGACACATGGGATGGAAGGTGGAAAGCAGTCAGGTGAATCCAATCAAAGGATATGGCCAAACTATGTGGTGGGGGAATTGTATGATCGCCCCCATGCTCAATAGGAACCAAAGAGGGACTTTCTGGAGCAGCTGGGATGGGAGAGTCATTTCCGAACTTAGGGGAATCTGAGGAGACGAGAAGAACATGGGAATTACGCCCTTCCAAAATAGAGTGATCGGGTGGTGAACTCGAGTTGACACTCTTTCCAACCAATAGTTGGTCTGGAACAGGCTGGGTAGAGCCAGGTTCAGGAAGAGGAGGCTCGACAAGAGGGGAATTTGAACCAATCCCATTGTCAGTAGGGGGACGATCTGCAGCTGCAGAAAGATGTTGATATCCAACGGGTAGTTGGGGTGACGGAGCCGCGCGACTTTCCAAGATGTCGGAGGCTGTATCCATGAGCGGACAAAGGTGAAGGGGATGATTGCATTCACAAAGTCTGCAAGGGATTCAAATCTTCCCTTTTCCTTTACTATTCCCAAATGATAGGGTAACATCGCCGTGAGATTCAAAGGGCGATGAGGGGCGGGCTGGATCACGGGACCATACTTCTAATACCCTAGGAATGCTAGGAAAATCGCGAAGAGGGTGGTCATCCTTGCACAATCTACAAGGAAACTTGACCTTCTGCGGAGGAGCAGAAGGTGGCCCGACTTCAGGTGTACACGAGGGGGTAGCTGCGCTTTTAGCCTCTCCTTTGAGAGCCTTCCTCTTCTTTGTCTTCTTCTTCTTCTTCTTAGCCACCTGGTTACTCGAATCGAGACTTTCACCAGGCGAAGTATAAGATGAGGACGTAGAAGTTGGCGTAGAAGGGGAGAGGTCCACCTTAGAATCAACATGAGGTTGTTCAGGTGGAGGGACTGATTGATCAGTAGGTGAGACGGCAGGGACTAGAGAGGTTGAGAACAACCAAACAGGCAACCCAACAGTTAACCCTGGGAGGGACAACGTTGCCATGTAAGGAGCACCAACATTCCCGAGAGGAGGGAAATGACCAGGATTCTCGTGAGGGGGGAAACTTAGGTTGGTGAACCCCGAAAAAGTTGCCATCAAGAACGAAAAAGAAACCTACTTGAGCTAACGTGAACAAGATCTAACCGGGTAAATGTGAACGTGGCTGAATAAATTTTAAGACAAAGGAACTGAACTTGACCTTTTCATGTTTTAAGAGTCGAGAAAAGGACAAAAAGGTGACTCTAGTCGCCTTCGAATGTTTTGTGAGACCGAAGTGACAAACTGCTCAAGTGAGCCTTTTCTTTTAAGAAGTACGAAAAGGATCAAAAGTGATTACTATGGAGAAACTAGGCAAGGGGTTTACCAGACAATCCGTAAAACTGCATATACACCTTAGCGATCATATGAGAGCCAAGGACTTTCCGTACGACAGTCAATCTTCCCGAATGCTGTGTTTGATGCGTTACGGGCTGTAAGGCGGCAGACACGGCTTCCTATGGATCAAGGATGATAGCCTAGTGGAGTCTCCCCATATATACGCGACGGTACGTGGGAGCACAAGTCCGTACTAGACCACAGTTGGATCACACAAGGAGGAATCACCCAACCTTAATGCGAGAACAAAAGTGACTAGGTTTAACAACGTTGGAGCACGTCTCTAGCCTAGACCTCTAGAATGTAAGCGTTATGTTCCAATGAATTTTTAAGTTTATTCAGTTCATTTTATGGTTGATCTTCAATTAAGTTTCGGTTTCCAGGTCCTACTGTATGTAATCTCTCAAAATTCCCTAAATGCAATCTATATGCCAAAACATGTCATTTCATTCGATGAATGCTAATTACGAGAGAGTTAAAGAGATTTTATGCAAACGAAATGATCACAAACAACAAAGAAATTCCCTAATGCAGCTAATGTGAATTAACAAACTTTTCTTTAAGATCACTAATCACTAATCGAAACGAAAAGTTCTAATTCTCATTAACTAGTTCAAAGAAAAAGAGATTTTTCTTTTTCAATAATGGAAAAATGCACTAGAATGAATTTTGAAAGATAACAACACTGAGAAAAGAAGAAAATTCACTCAATGAAGGCACAATGAAATCCCAAGACACTAAAAAAGTTCTCCAAATCAAAAGGAAAACAAGGCTTCGCACGAGCTATGTGATCTAAGCTCAAACAAAGCTAGAATGAAATCCAAGCAAACAAGAGAAAGTTGTTCGGAAATCACTCAAAAACACTTCAACAATCACTGAAGAAAATGTTAAAAGAAATCACAAGGTTAACCGGATAATCAAAGAACCCAAAACTCCCACGGGAGGCTCGACACACACGACCACTAGATGCTCTAGGGTTGAGGTGTGAAATCGATGGAAAGAGGCAAACACCAGGAGGACAAAGGTTGCAAACCAGTCAAACAGGGTTTAAACACACTCCAGCAACTGAAAAAGAGGTGGAAAAATACAAATCCAAGCTCAGACAGCAAGCAAAACAAGTGGACCAAAAACTACACGGCCTGGCGCGACTGTCAGGCTGCAACTTGCGCTAAACAGGGATTGGCGCGGGTTGTCAGTTAGCAACAAGGGCCACTAGCATGACTGTGAAGGCAAAAAGCGCGCTAACAAAGTTTTCTAATTTCAAAAGAAAAATATGCAGTCCAGGGCTTGGGTCACAAGCTTAAAGCAAGTCAAAAAGCACAGGGGTAGCAAGAAATTCGATTCCAAAGGCTTATCTAAGCAAGCAAATGAAAGAAAACCAAAGAGGCAAGACAAACTCCAAATTGTTTAGTTCGTAAACCAAACTGGAGATCGACTGAAGCGGCTTTGATCTACTTCACTACTGCAAAGAAATAGTGTTTCGAAGGCTATCTGGCCATGTTTCAGACTCCGTCTAAGTTTACAAATCAAAACAACAAGCTAAACTCCCCAGCGGAGTCGCCGAATTGTTGGAGAGGTAAATCCCCTCTACGGATAGAGGCAATCCCTACTAGCCCAGAATGGGTCCAGCAACAATCAAACAATGCTATCACGCAAGTTCCTAATTGCAAATAAAAGGTAGGTGATGAAGACCTACTTGAGATCCAACGCTTTAGTTTGTAGAAGAGATGTCGCCCACGTTCCTCTGCCTTGGCCGGTCACGATCCTCCACTATGCACGTGAATGGATACCTTCACACAAAGAGAACAACACAAACACAAGCGTGAAATCTAATATATGCAATTATACATCAATCAGGAAGGATATAATTCAACATCAACCATTACAAGTACAACGAGAATGGAACCATAATGATAGTCATCTATTATTAATAATTTAACAAAGGAGAATACAACCAGCATCCTGACGTCAAGTCCTCCTTTGGCTGGGTGCTCAGTTACACAAGTCTTGCAAAAGCTTGAAGGGGTGAGGGACAAGCTCTCTCTCTCTTTAGTGACAAAGTCTCCTTACTTAGGGAAAGCCTTATGGATACAAGGAAGGCTTCTTCCAACTCCAACCTTTTAATATCTCCCTTTCAGCACAAGTATTGCCACAAGAGTCAGAACTTTCAGAACTAGAACTAGAACTAGCTTGCTCAAGCCATGGGAACAAGCTTTTATAGAGGAAAAGGAAGAGATAAGGTCAATCCCCCACAACCATGGATTTGGATTCATCACTTGGGAACTTCCATGGAATGGTGGCAAACAACTTTCCATCCAAGGAGATTCGAAGCCAAACCATCCTCACTCAACTTAGAATCAGTTTGGTGAATGAGGTGGACAGAACCTTTGGAGGTTTGAGTAGTTGAAATCTTTGCCCAAGATGGTTGGCGCGATTGCGACTCTGGGACAGAGCGCTAATGGCGCGCCCTCTCATTAGGATTTTCCCCATTGGCGCGGTCATAACACAGGGCACCAGCGCTAATGCAAAAAGGGCTATTTTTAGGGGCAATGAGCAGGAGATGTCTTAAGGGCATATGAAGCTCATGTTTAGAGGTAAATAAGGAAAGTGGTTTCAAGTCTTTTCACTTCTCACAAGTCCCAGAATGGGTCCTCCAAGATGCGGGAGAGGGGTAACAGGGACGGTGACAAACGGTGACAAATTACTGTGTAACAATCCCAAAGATATAAATGTTGTAGAGGCGATTGTTAAGAAGAAAAACCTTGACATTGCAGCATTGAGAAAGAAGTTGAAACTACTAGCCACAAAAGATCCCTTGACTAAATATATTGAAGAAAATGAGACACAAAAGAGTGACATGATGAAGTTAATCATGGAGCAGAATGTTCAGATCAGTCAGATGGAGATATAAATGGGGAAAATGATCAAAGAGAAAGAACAGAGTCAAAGGGTAGCCATAGTCCCCCTGGATGTTATACCCATCACTTAAATTCCAATTACAGGAAAAACAATTGCAACAACCTCTTCAACTCAAGCTACAAGTGCTGAACATGTGACAAAGACACTAGAAAATATGTCAACCTAGTGAGAAGAAATTAATAAGTTGCAAGGGCAGCGTAAAGCTCTATAAGAATAGAAAACCAGAACTGAAGCTTCTCATTTGGATGAAGTACAAAAGTCAAAAAGGCTACTAGAGAGGTTATAGAAGGTGGAGAAGGATACAACAATTGGTCAAACCTTGGCCCAAGCTAAGGAAGCCATTTGGATGGATATTTTGAATTCCATGAATGAGATTTGGCCATGCATCCAAATCATTTTTGAATAGAAATAATTGATACAAAAGGCCACTAAAACCATTGTTGAAGTAAGGGAAAATCTAGGAGACATGCCTACATAAGCTTCCAACATCATCAAATTCATGAATTCAAAGAATAAGTACGAATTTGAAGAGTTAGGAATTAGTGACAAGACTGCCACCATTTTGGAAGTCAAGAAGGTTTTGACTAAAAGAAATCTCATTAATTAATTGGAGGAAAAATGTGAAACACTCGAGTTGGGAGTGAACATATTCTTCAACAGGATTGAAGCATTAAATCAGAAAGGATTGCCCAACATATATGTGATCAATGACAAATTGATTACTCAAGATGATTATGTTTTAAACATGAAGGAAGTGGCCATAAGCAATATTAAATTCAGTGGTATAAAAGGCAACATGGAAGCTAGAGCGTTCTTAGAGACAATGGGAAATGACTTTTTTTATCCAATATGAGGTAAACATATCTTCATAGTAAAGCCAACATTTGCAAAGTATATTGAGGTGGGTGATATTAACTGAAGGGTAATCAAGTTAACCATTCCAGATGAAAAAAGGTGGGAGCAACTATGTGATCTATTGAACTAAAAAGTAACTCGAATGCAATAATAACATCAACCAGCACATCAGCCAACGCAACACAGTTATAGGCTGATTCAACAACCAAATCCTCCAAAACAGAGCCACCTCTTCATGTAGCTATCCACCTTGCCTATGATTCTGCAAAAAATCAATTTTATTATTTAGGATAATGCTAATAATACACTATCAGTTGAGAGAATGATTTTGTAATCATTTTGTAATTATTTTTTATAAATACTTCATTGTTTGAAGTATTACGGGTTGATTGTTGAATATAATTTCATCTGTGAATTGTAATTTTTCTAGTTGCTAGAAGCATCAATAATACAAGGACATTCTTCACAGGATTCATGTGGTGTACGAATTGGTGATGTTTTTCTCCTATTTATGTGTTTAATCATTGTCTTTTTCTCTGTCATTTCTGAAAAGATTAATTACATAACATAAAATGTGATGAATAGGATATGTTATATAGAACACCCTATTCTGCCTGCTAGTAATTTATATGTTTTCTATTGAAGTCAAATTAAGGAATCCTTCATTGCTCCTTAGTTTCTACTGAATCTTACATTTCTTTTCTTTCATAATCCATTTAAAATTCTAAAATATCCAACTAGTGCAACCTAGCTTTCCCTATGAAACTCCTTCAAAGTTTGATGCAAATCCAATTAATCTTTAGACTCCATAGCCCAATGGAATTATAACAATTTAATCAACCAAGAAATCCAATAAAAAACAATCAGTGTAGTAACAACTAGCCTAAAATTCACATCAAACATAACTAAATTTTACAGAGAGATCCCTCTCTAAAGCTGGTAGGGCTAGATCCTAGCTTCCAAAGTGGTTTTGGTTTTGATGTTGTCCTATGTGTTTACTCCCTCAACCTCAAAAATATAACAACATAATGACAACCATACTGGGGAAGAATACTCTCTAAATTGAAAATAATTATTCCATGGTAGTCAATTAGTATCTCAATAAATCAAAACTCTTATATCACACCGGAATACATGATCCGAGGTTGTAATCTTTGTATATATTTGAGTGTGTTATTAATTTTAATTCTATTAGCTGTGTGATAAGTTTTCAATAAATCTGGCTCCTAAAAGAATTTTCACTAGAGCACACCCATAGCCCAACCTTGCTAAATTTTTAGATAATTTAGAGAAATTAGTGAGCAAGAGAAGTATTACAGAGAGCCAAGGTAGTAATAGTCCTTTGTCTAGGTTCAACTCTCTTCCTGAGAATAGTCCTTTGTCTAGGTCTAACTCGCTTCTTGTGAAGTTTGAAACTATTTAGGACATAGAGTTTGATTTGCCATTCGAGCATACTTTGTTTAGGACAAAATCTGAGAGCTTTGTAGATGAGACTATCATTGATGAAGCTATACTGCAACCATATATACCCCAAACTCAGCCCCCTGAATTAGATCCTGATCTAGAATACTTACAACAATTTGATAAGTTACAAGGTCTAGTCTCGGTTTTGGACCGAGCCATTAAAGAAGCTTATATTCAACAATTTGTTGAATTTTCAGCTTTAATAATTGCAACAACTACTTTGTCCACTCAGCCTTTCCAGTCTGTTAATCTACAACGACCTAGTCCTACTCATTCTATAGTCTCTAATTTTTCACCTATAACAACTCAAACTATTGTTCATACTATCCCTATAGTTATTACAACTACACCTTCCTCAAGTTCATCTTCTAGTCAAATTCACAGACTAGCTATGGTAGCTAGTTATGCACCTTTAGTGTTACCAGACCAGTTAAATGTTATGCTTGCAGACTATCCATCGAAGATTCTAACGTTTGATAACACTGGTTCTCATATTGCTCAAAAACATGTAGATAGAATGAATGATGTTTTTGACCTTCAAGAAGTAGATGAGGTTGATGTAAAGATGATATTATTTCCTCAAAGTTTAGGAGGTGATGTCAAAAAATGGTTTAGGAGTTTACCTGCAGGAAGTATAGCCAACCTTGATGAATTCCATAACACTTTATTATCTAGATGGGAAATCAAGAAAAATACTCTTCATCTCCTAAATGAATACAAAAGACTTAAAATGAAACTATGGAGGAATACTGTGAATGGTTTAACACTATTTACAATGCAATTCCTATAGACATCAAACCCTACCATGGCCTAGCTTTGATTGATTTTCCTAATGATTTTGATATAGACTCGGAGTATCAACTTATAGAGAGAGATCTCTCTCTGAAGCTGGTAGGGATAGATCCCAGCTTCCAAAGTGGTTTTGATGTTGTCCTATGTGTTTACTCCCACAACCTAAAAAATACAGAATGACAACAGTAGCGAAGTTCATATGTTTGGCATGATATAGTTGATGTTTATGTCATATGTTGTCATGCATGTGTAGGTGCTACCAATATCAGTAGATGTATTGGAGATAGTTCACCTAGAGTATGCACTTTATGGCTCATGTTTTAATTTCTAGATGAACCATGCATGCTGCTGATATGTGTTAGATGGATGATTCATGTGTTGTCATGCATGCATTGCTGCCATGGAGATTTGATGATGTGTTAGAGTTGGCTCATCTAAAATATATGTGTCTCATTGCTTATGTTTTCACTTCTAGATGAAGCATGATGTTGCTTATGTGTGTTGGATATTCATGTTGATTTATATGATGTTTCTCATGTGTTGTTGGATAGATGAGATATGAGAAAGGAAGATAACTATTGATTCTCATGATTTAATGCATGCTAATGTTTCAGATTTTGTGAACTCATGTGGATGAGTTATTTTATTTAATATATATATATATATATATATATATATATTTATATATATATATATATATTATATATATATATATGATATATATATATTATATTATATATTTATATATATATATATTATATATATATATATATATATATATATATTATATTATATTATATATATATATTATATATATATTAATATATTATATGTATATTATATATGCTGCTCATATGTAGATGTACAATTTTTTTCTCACTGATCTATTGCTTATGCCTCACTGATGATATATTGTTCACCTATCATGCGGATAAGTATTTGTTGTTGCTTATGATGGTTTAGTATAATGGATGTTGTTGCTTAGTTTTTTTCCTCATGGAGAGATTTCACATGATAGTTTACTACTGCTACTTGTTGATGTACTACTCATAATGATGATGCATTATGATTGATGGTTGATGAGGATATATTTTCTGCTATTCTATGACATATTCCTATGTTGTTGCTATCAATTTATTTTCTTATTGATGCACATGTGGAGTATGGTGATGGTTGATGGTCTCATCATGATATGGATTTGATGACCTTATGTTGTTGCTACACATTGAGAGATCATGTTATTTCTCATGGAGGTCTTTATGTTTTGATGTAGATGCCACGTATGTATTTCATTATTGCTGGTATATGGAGCATATGTTCATGCTCATTAATGCTACTCATGTTATTTTATGTATTGGGCATGTGTTGATGAGAGCACCATTGTGTGTGAATGTAAAAGACATGCATTGTCATTGTTTCATCTTTTGGGCACATTTCTCATGGAGTGACCCATGGTGTCTAGCGTGTATTGTCATTTACTATGTATGGTTCAATGGAGTCCAAGTCATGTTTCATGATGTATATCTTTGATGTAGCACCAATTCATTGGGTGCATGATGTAAACTTGAGTCCACAGAGTCATGGTTGGTGATAGGAGGTTTTATAGAGGATTCATATGTCAGTTATGTGTATATGTCACAACCATGTATTTGCTCCATGAAGCATTATGTATTGTGAATCATGTCCAAAGTTAGTTAGAGTCATGGTCATGAGGAGTAGTCTCTTGCACTTGGAAAGGAGGCTCATTGCAACAAATAAATTATTGATTGTAGCTCCATTACGTGCCTGGGGGGAGCATGTTTCAGTTTTCAGTGTTGGCATGGCATTGGATAGTGGTGTTGGCAACCAATTTCCTTGTTTTCATGCTTATCTTCCAGAAGATACTTCATGGGTTGCTTCTACATGGTGTTGTGCATGACAAGGGGAGTCTTACTCTCATCCAACATTATTGGAATTTTTATTCAGTTCTGATATGGCCCTTTTCCCTTGATGTAAAATAGGGAGAGATTTTGGATTGTTGATTCAACCTCACTTGTTGGATGGAGGTTGACATCAATGCCAAAGGGGGATTTTTTTGGAATTGTAGTGTTGGCATTGATGTCAACAGATTGGAGGTGCTGCTGGCCATATGCATGTGTGATGTGTTGTCCTCTAAGATGATTCTAGGTTAGTTAATCATGCCAGAGCATCTAAAATGTTTTCTTTGTTTTTAAAGTTTTTGGATGACCGATGTTATGAACAGTTTGAAAACATGTGCTTAAACCTTAACAATCTCCAAATACGATGAAAGGGCTGTCTATTTATCTAAAATAGTTAACTGATTTAAAGTGGGTGAATAATAGAGTCTTGATGAAATATAACTTGCTAAATATTTGATTTATTATAAGAAAAGAATACAAGTAAACAACGCTTTCCTGTACAACAAAATATATTTAATTTAATGCAGATAGGTGTGACAATTAATTGATATAGAGGAGTTTATAATAATAGATAGTTTTATAAACTATTCCCCAATTATTGTTTATAACTTCACAGGGGATTTATGACTGACTGATACTTAGTATGAACTTACCCAGATTTCCACATAAAGGCTTAAATACATGAAGAAAGACATAATGAAATAAGCACATAAGAAAAACTGACAAGAAGAAAAACTATAGGAGGCAAATTCAGAATCCTTTCATTAACTTGAAGTAAATCTCTAGCTCTATTACAATTCTTCTTTGAAAGCTCATCCAAGGGTTCAACCCTTAATAAATCAAAGGAGGAGTTATTTATACAAAAATAAAATTTCTTCTAGATACTTTTAAAGAAAAATACAAAAATAGTACAAAATTATAGTAATCTTAAAAATGCTAAATGCTGGCAATATCTTTCAGGAATTTGATGATTTGGTCCCCAAAAAGATTTGCCCAACTATCTGTCAATTGAGGATGAAATTTACTTCATAGTTTCACATAAGTGATCCCATATGTCTTCAGTTGGTATAGAAAGATTTACGAATTTCCTGTAAACTTCATCAACCTCGGTGTACTTTTCAAAAGTGGGCTTATTTACAAAAATGTGTTTAATATCATGCTTAATTGTCAAATCAAAATCTAAAGCCTCTAACGTTTGTTTCCCCGTGAGATGACCCTTTATACCTGCAAAATTAGCTTTATCAGTTGCAATTGAATAAATTTTTTGATAATATTCCTCAAAACTGAACAACTTGTCATCTAGTGCCACTAATCCTGGTAGTCCTCTCTGATTGAGTAACTTGAATATAAAATGAAACCTTTGAACAATAGTCTTCAAGGCATGGAACTTGGTATCCAACTGAGTCATGAGGTTCTTCTTTTGCAAAACCTTCTTAATCTACAAAATGGTTTTTGTTCTGTCCAAAATCTGAATTTGCTCCAACTCGACCTTGGTTTTAAATTAAGAACTTTGATCATGTCAGTGGTTTCACTTGGTTTGTCTTTAAGAAGTTCTTTAACTTCTTCAATAGTTATATGACATCTGTTTATAAGTTCTTCCTTCTAAAAAATGATATATATGGAGAGCCATACTTCAGTTATGGCCTGACCGATATTTGCCCAAATGTTTTCCTTAGCTTGGGCCAAGATCTGAGCCCTTAATGACCCACTTTCTAACTCTTCTATTCTTCTGGTCAATCTGTGGGTATTTTGCATCTCTTCAACATAAAGAGTTTCATTTTTAATCTTCTGAGTCTCCAGATTCTTAAATTTCTTATGAAGCCTTTCATTCTCTTGTTTTTGGTGAGTCAGCTCTTGTAAGACTTTGTTTAAATCTCCTGTTGTTGATGTAGATTCTATTGTTGCTGATGTCGATTCCCCTACTATTCTTGACACTGTAATAGGCATAGTTGTAATGGGAGATATAGCTATTTGAGTAGATTGCTCTTTTTCTTTAAGCAATTTCTCAATTTTCTCTTCCATGGTCTTTATCTGTACATTCTACTCAATGATCAACTTGAGCATTTCTTCCTTGTGCTGTTCACTTTATTCTATCTCATTGGTTTGAGGATCCTCTATAGAAGGTATTTTGAATTGCTTCCTTAATGATGTTATGTCTACATTCTTCTTTTTGATAATTTCCTCTGTAGCTTTAACATCAATGGGGTCATACCCAATTTTAATCACCAAATATTCTAATGATTTGACCCTGTTATCTTTTGCCAAAGAGGATATCTTTTCTATCTTTAATTGTGGCTAAACATTTGAAAGAGTTATTTTGAGTCTTGATAATGCCATAGAAGTGTTGGTCATGGTAGAGAAAAGCATCTCACCAGACTTCCTATGCATATTCATTTGATCAATTGGATGTATATGGTTGGCATCAAAAGAAAATACAATCTTCTTATAATCTGAAGAAGCCTTTGGAAAAGGCACTTGGGCCTGAAGGAATGCCATTTTAATCATGCCTTTGTCACTATTAAAAGCTATCAATAACCTGTGGTGTGAAGTTGATGCCTGTTTCCAAAACTGAGCATATGCATTTTCTTTTAAAGATTCATTCTTCTATTTAATTTCAAGGAAATTATTGAAGATCTTTGGTTCCTTTTGCTGAATTTCTCTTGCAGACTAGGTGATCTCCAACAACTTCTATGAAACTAAAGAGGAACATGGAGGAGTGATTACAGTTTCTTCTATCCCTGTAGAAACTTGTGATGAGCCTAGGTATTGCAACAATAATGCTGCAACTCCCAGGGCTACCAACTTTACTTATCAACCTAGGGTTCATACAAAATTGGAGGTAACAATGCTATATGCACAAGTAGAAGTGAAGGTCCTGCCTGTTTTCACTAATTGTCTGGCAAGAGACCTAGGGGTTCCAAGCCAAACTTCTATAGGGTCAGAAGAAGCTTAACTATTTGATGGAAGGAGAGAAAACCTATTCTAAGAGAGAGCTACTCTACTGCAGTAATGAAGAAAACAACATGAAATGCTAAACTTACACCATAACCTAACTAACCAATTAAAAAACTATGCTAAGCAGAATTTATAAATTAACACTAACCTAATGCTAATTATCTAAGTTTCAGAAGTAAAGAGCATCAAAACTAGACTAAGGTGTAACAAAGAAACTTAGGCCAAATCGGGTTTCAAGCGGAAAAAGCAATCAGAGGTCGAAATCAGTGAGAGGACATGAGGGAGCAATAGTGCATAAGAACCGTTGGATCAGTTAGGTGAAAGGTAAATGAACAACGAATATTGGGTCATAGGAGTTTACGTAGATAGATGGGAAAACAGGGTTAACTAACAAGATGAATGGTGGAGATCTTATCACGAAGGCTTAGGTGAATGGATGGACGAACAAGGGGACAAAGTAGATGAACGGTAGAGATCATGTCACGAGGGATTAAGTGAGTGGATGGACGAATGAGGTTAACAGGAGATGAATGGTTGAGATCCAATTGCGCTGGTGAAGTTAAGAGATGGACGACGAAGATCATATCACGGGGAAAAGTAATGTGCGGAAATGAGGGAGTGGGTTTCTAAGGCAGTAAGTATTTTCTCGTGCACCCTTCAGGCTATAAGCAATATTTGAATTTCATGTGATTATCCTGATTGCGTGACATGTAGCAGGATAAGACCACTTTTCTCACGTGCTCTCAGGCAGATAATGTTCGTGCACTAATCTGCATGAGATTGCGCGATAACCGTTGGATAAGGCAGGGCTGATCAACAGTGGAGATCAACCAAGCTAGTTGGCGATCAGGTGAAGTGACAACCGTCAGATCAGGCAAGGAAGATCGACGGTGGGGGTTTAAAGCACCTAAAGTGATTGGGTGACGCAATAACCATCAGATCGGGTGAGGCAGATCGATGATGGGGACTTAAAGTTCATAAAGTAAGTGGTGGACTCCATGAGAGGTAGAAGTTGGAGAAAATAATGAATTAGATGGTGATTGTGAAGGTTTTTTGGTGGTTAGACAGCGAGGAAGCGATGCATGAGGAACATACTTAAGGCGGTTTCAAATGAAAATGACAGAGAAAACCAGTGCAGGTGAACGAATAACTGCATTAAAAAATGAACTCCATAGCCCATGCGAGAACTAAAGACCTGTGTTTTTGGGGCTGCTGAAGGGTCACTTCCTCAAGTCATGGTCCCAAAGGGAGGAGATGAGGTCGAGACACCTGCACACAACCTGATAGTGATCTTTTTCCTCTAACTAACCTATGAATTGAAAGAAGGCATAAATGAAAGTAAACTACAACAAATGCAATTACTGAAGCAGATGAACAGGAAAACCATACATGATCTACGCTATATTGCTGTGTTGAAAGTGAAACTACTTAAGCAAAGAAACAATGAAAACCATAAGGCTACGTAAGGAAATGAATAGAAACCTGAAGCTATGCTACTTAAACAAATGAACAATGAAAACCAGGAAACTATGCTAGTATACATGTATAGTAAAGAGTAGTTGTGGCTTCTTGGGTCAGGCTCTAACCCAAGAGCTTCAGCCCTCGTAGTTAACTCAGAGCTGGCTTAAAGAGAACTCATTATTATTATAAAAACCATGGCTTATAGAGAAAACTGTCACAAGTCTTTGCATCTCAGAAATAAAACAGAGTTTTACAATGGAAGTCTGAATCCTATTGAGGTCCTAAACCTCTCTATTTATACATGTGAAGTCTCTAACAACTTTCTTCCCATTAGGGAGGCTTGGCCTCTAATTCAAGAAAAAACTGGTTTTTGTCGTTTTCACTTGCTCGGTTGTCTTCTAGTCTTCAAAGTGATGGTTGTTTGCACTCCAAGATGGTGAAGGAATACTCAAATGGAGGGGTAGTAAATGAGGAGGATTTACCTCCTATAATTACTCTCCCTTGTCCCATTCTAGTTTTACCAAGGTATTTGCCATAGTTCCTTGCTTTTATCCTTTATACCTGCATTTTCCTTGCTTTTATCCTTTATTCCTACATTTCATGCACATTAGACCACAAATCCAAATATCCAACTCTAACACATTTCATAAACAAAATATAATCAAAAGTATGCAATAAGATGTGAGAATAGTTGGTTTGACTAAGCTAGGAGGTGAACTAAGGCCAATTAAGGTCCATATAATTACTCAATGATGAGGCTAATCAACCCGTGAATCATCCAAATTGATGATTATAGGCTCCTTCTGTCCTTGAGTAGTAGCAGTGCCTTTAGCGTCAATCCTTGATTTCTTTTGATAATGAATGAATTCTTTTTCACCTTTTCCTAATGATGAAGATTCTTCTCTAGGTCTCTTGTCTTGCCTACTTTGAGAAGTGGGAGTTTGGAGAGTGGAAGGAAGTAAAATCTGTTCTTCTGCTTCTTGAAGTGTATTCTCCTCCCACCGTTCTTGATTTCTATACTTCTCAATCTCTGGTCTTGGAGTATGATTGTAAGGTGTGGTTTTGAGTTCCACCCTTAAGTTGAAAATAATACTGAATGGGTCATAAGACCAGGTGAAACTTGGCTGGAATCCCATATCTTTAAGGGTTGAAACTACTTCAACACCTGCTGATATGGTATTACAAATGAATGATCCTACCTATGACTTGATTTTGAATTGAGACTTCCTCTTCCCTTTCCAGAGAGAAAATTCTCATTGGAACATATTTGGGCAATTTATATGGAGCCAATTTGTAGCCATATACTCTAATTTATGTATAGTTATGGTAGAGATACCATTCTCCTATTCGAGCTTGATCACTGAGGTTCATGATCCTTTTAATTTTTTCACTGACCCTGGGCTCATTCTGGTTGCTGAGAAGCCGTGTAACTGGATGAATGAAATAGTCAATGAAGTCAGAAAACTTGAACTCCGTTGAGTTCCTTTTGATCAATGGAGCCCACCGTGTGACTGCTTGATTCACTTGTTGATCATCCTTCTTGTGTAGAACTATAGATAACTTATCTCCCTACTAAAAAATAATCATATGTACTAGCACATAGGATTATTTAAACACTACTTCAGTAGTAATGTTCATAGATTCCTCATGCATAGTTTCAATCAAGAATTAACTGTAACTATACATGAAGGCAGGTTTGTTTTCTTAAGAGAAAATGGATAGATAACCTAAGATAGATTCATCTACTTATTGATATGATTGGTAGCCTAATAAGCAAGAAAATAGGGAAATGATGTATTTAGCTCCCTCAGGGAACATGGATGCTGGATAGGGAGGATTCTTTTTAGGAAGTTCAACATCTTCTGGGAGAAATATCTCAAAGCTCTAAGCTCTTTGAGGGAAAGTGAGCTTATGATATAGGTTCATTAAAACAAAAATGGAGAAAAAGCTAAGGGAATTATTTTCAGGGTACATAATAATCTTGTTGATAACTTTTGGAGTGATAGATATCGGAATGTCTCCATTCTAAGCTACCACAGTTGTCTACAAAGGGTTATACTTAACTTGTCAACATATGACTAGATCTGGAAAAGAATGGGTTTGATGAAATATATATAGGGGTAGTAAGGATTCCCCTACGTTGATTTCATCTTCAGAGTCAATATAGATCTACTTTAGCCAATGGTGCAATTCAAACATGTCAAATCACACTCTGTATCTGTGATTTTGAAGTAATGATCATCCAATGGAATGTGATCAAGGTCTAAGGCATCAGAGGCTTTTGAGTTTTCCTGCGATGAAGATGAACTAGAAGATCACTGATCTTTTCTCTTAGGAGCCATGACTATAGAATTGCAATGAAGGGATGACAGAAAATAGGGATACAAATACCTCAAGGTGATGTGTTTTGGTAGTAAGTTTAGCAGTGGCGTAGAATAAAAATAGGAGCAGTGAACTTAAGAAACAATAAATCAAAATTAAAGAGAAATTTAGGGAAAATGGCATGGCGGGGTGAGGGAATCATTTATAATCGGGATAAGTTAACGTTGTGGGAAAGTCGTTACTGATCGTGAATATTGGAATTAATGCAGAGGAAGGAACAACAACGAGAGAAAACGTATAGCGGATAAGAGGCAACGAATAGGTACACACAACACACAATGGTTGGGAATGGAGGGCATGAGAAGGATATTACTGTTGGTGCAGTATCGAAAGACATGGGAAAAAGATATACGGATTTCGTGGGAGGGTGGTGGTAAGTGGTAATGAGCGAGGGGGGTGCGAAGTGTGGAGGAGGTGACACGAAGCGAGGGTCCCGTGGGAATGAAACTACTTTTCGGACCCCCCTACCATTATCGCATAACGTAGCAAGGGGGTGCAAAATGGCTTCTCGCCGTTCATCTAGGCAGGAAAGTGAAAAATCGTCCGGTTGTGTTCGACCTTTAATGCTTCGCGACAAAACAATTTTGTCCTTTTTTGACTTTGACTAAAAAGCCTTGCAATGTTTATTTACATAAAAATTAATCACCGATTAAAGGTAATTAAATCCTATTCAAATCTTAATCTGAATTTTTGGCGCATTTAGACTAGCAACCATTATTTTACCTAATTTACTTGTAATCCTAATCTAATACATCTTTGGCCAAATTTTGAGCATATTAGGTCAAATTTATTCTATTCTATCCTATATAATAATGTTCTACCAAGATTAAATAGTTTGGTGAACTTATTCTCTAATCTAAAACATAAATTTAAATGATTTTATCATGATTAAACTATATGATTCAAATAAGAAGAAAGGTTGTGGCATTTAAACAAGATGCACACAAAACCTTGATTTATTACAATGCAATTTATTTATATGAAGTGGCATTTAAATAGGAAAACTTATACAAATTTCCATTTTCTTTTGATGGGTTTTATTTCATCTCTTTTTTATTTTCTATTTTTTCATATTTTCATATTTATTCTTTATTTTTTTATACAATCTTTTATAAGTAAAAACTAAATTATAAAAATAAAACATGTTACAACATCGGCTCCAACTGGGGACTACTTACTCTTGCTGGTTGAAGAGAACTTGTAGATCCATGTGCCTTCTCCTCAGGCTAATGGGGTCTGTTGAAACAAATACATACTGCATGTAAAATAAAATTCTATGGTATTATACAATGATGCATGAATGGTATTGAATGTAATGCTTCAAGTATTTCCCATTGAGAGGCAATGAGGAATATTGTCCCTCCAAATTATGTAGGATGAAAGTGTTATTACCCTTAACTTCAACAATGTTAAAAGGTACCAACAAGATTGTCAATCTTGCCATGTTTTCCTTTGTCTTCTCTTCTAGCATCCCATCTTAGTACCAAATCACCTTCCCTAAAATCTCTTTCCCTAGCTTTCCTATCAAACAAGTTTTTCATTTTGTTCTGATATTTCTTAAGTTTGTAATGAACTTCATCTCTTTCTTCATTTAGTTCTATAACTTGATTTATTCTTCGAGAGAAATCATTAGGCTCTTCATTTGGTTCTTGTAAAAACTTCATGACAGGAAAGGCTAAACGTGTGGGAAATATAGCTTCTTTACCATAAACAAGTTGAAAAGGAGATTTACCTGTCGATCTTTTTAGTGAAATCCTATTGGTCCAAACTACATAAATGAGATGAATGTCCCAACTCCTTTTATGATCCTCCAATATTTTATTTATAACTTTAACGAAACTTTTGTTTAAGGACTCTACCAATCCATTTCCTTGTGGATAGTATGGAGTAGAATGATGCAACAAGATCTGATATTTTTGACATAACTCAATCATCTTTACACTGCTGAATGTCGCTGCATTTTCTGTCACTATTTGCCTGGTGCATCCAAATCTAGACAATATGTATTCTTCAGTAAATTTGATAACTACAATATCAGTTGCATTTCTTAATAGAATGGCCTCTACCCATTTGGTAAAGTAATATGTAGCAGTCAATATCCATCTATGCTGACTACTTGATGGAGAATGAATTTCACCAATGAAATCCAATCCCAATTGAAGGAAAGGTGCTTGAATTAGTACTGGAACCAATGGAAGCACTACTAATATCTACTTCCCAACAAACATTTGACACTGAGTACAACTTCTAACCTTTGCTCCCACTTGTGCAGACAGAGTAGGCCAATAAAACCCTGCTCTTAAAATCTTGTATGTTGTAGCCCTCCAAGAATAGTTCCCTCCACAAATACGTACATGAAATTGATCAATGATCCCTTCTGTCTCATTTTCTGTTAGGAAAAGTAAAAAGATGTTAATAGGATCCTTCCAATATAGATTTGCATTAACAATACAATATTTTATGGCCTTCAAATTCAATGTTTTACGTTGATTCTTGGTAAATTCATATGGACATTCAAATTCTCTACGAAAATTTACAATATCAGAGTACCAATTTGATAATAAAAATTTATCATCAATGTGAATTGGAATTGACTGATCTGATGCAGAAGGTTCTTGTGGATTCTCCCGTGTTGGGATTTCAGAAGGTTCTTGTGGATTCTTCTCGGTTGGGCTCTTAGAAGGTTCTTGTGGGTTCTCCTGTGTTGGGGTTGCAGAAGGTTCTTGTACATTCTTCTTAGTTGGGACTTCAAAGACAAAATTTATTCCTAATATCTTACAATTAGACTCGGCAAGGAGCTTAGCCAGGCCTTGACCTTTTACCAGCTTGGTAGCATTGATAATGAGATCATACTCTAAAATCTTAGCTATCCATCTCCCTCTCCTTCCATCCGTATCAGGTTGAGTTAAAAGAATTTTGACAACGCTATTGGGTACACATGCAATAATAGAAGAGTGGAGGAGATAGACTCTAGATGCTTTTAGAGTTTGAACTAAAGAATAGGTCTGTTTTTCAATAATTTCATACTTTAGTTCAACATCTCTCATGACTTTGCTAAAAAAGGCAATGGGCTGGTCATCTCCATCTTTATTCTTTTGTAAAAGAATGATAGCTAAGGTAGTTTCAGAGGCAAAAGAAAAGATACTAAATGGTTCAGAGTAATCTGGATAGGCTAAAATGGGAGCTTCTGCAATTTCCTTTTTAATATCATCAAATGCATACCTTGTAGAATAGTCCATTGAACTTCATGATTCTTTTTCAGCATATCAGTTATATCCTTAACTATTTCATCATAAGTAGGGATAAATCTTCTTAAAAAATTAATTTTCCCAAGGAAAGTCTGAATCTCCTTCTTATTCCTTGGTAATAAAAGTGCTTGTATAACTGAGACTCTTTTAGGATCAATGACTACTCCTTTAGAAATAATGTGGTCGAGCAATTTTCTTTCTTGGAGTGCAAACAAAGACTTCTTGGGATTAAGGGAAATACCAAATTTTCTACACCTGTCAAAAATATTTCTCAAATTATTTAAATGCTTTTGGTCAGAATTTGAAAAAAGATTCAAATCATCTATATAAATAACAACAAATTTGTTGGTCTTACCCTGTTGAAATTGCAACAAGTTGATGGAGCTTAGTGAAAAGAGTCGCCTTCACTAAGTGGGCCCGCAGGCTATTTGTAGCGCAAGTCTATTTTTAGACTATGTCTATTTTTAGACATATGGATCATGTCTATGGATTGCAGGTTGCTGTTTATGGATGATTGATCAAATTGGGAAAAATAGATGGACTTCTATTTTTAGATCACAGCGGAGTGACTGCT
>APFE031349322.1:51749-68197 GCA_000404065.3 Pinus taeda
CTCCATCTGAAGTATCCAATTTACCGGATCCTTGCCATCAAACTTCCTCATCTTGCTTTTTCTTGATTTTATGAGCTCAATCTTGAAACAACTGTAAATTTGTACCTTCAGATCTTTAAGTTCTGAAATTGTGACCTATAGTAGCCCTCTACATCCTCTTTCCAATGCCATCAGTCTAATCCAAATTGGATTCTTCAAGAAAGCGTTATGCACAATCTCCCAAGTTGACCTGATTATAGAACTTTCCAGAAGAGCGAACTTGTATGAAGTGCCACGTGTCACTGTTTCAACCTTTCGAACTGAAAAATATATACAAGAAACTATAGTCTGTCCTCTTTCTGTACCTTCTTACAAAATTTCAATCCAATGCTCAGAGAGAAAGTTATGACTATTTTCCCTAGGTCACCTGTTTGGAATGTAATTCAGGAGTCTGCAAAAAGACCAACTTCCTCAGATCATATCTCCACAAACATAGCGCGAAAAGCTCTGAAATTCGGATCCAAGATTCAGCGCGATGTCTTCTGAAATGGGTTTTTGTTTTAGCTTCTGAAACGTCGCATAAAAAAAATTTATAGAGAAAATTCCACGATGACCTGCTTGGAGCAGCGAAACCCTAGAATCCAAAGCTCTGATACCAAATGTTATGAAACCAGCTCAAGAAAAGATAGAAAATATTGATCAACGCCTTATAACTCAGCCTCTTCAAGGGGGAAACCTCCTTTACATTACATAAATTAACAATTCTTGGATGATACAAATGAAAAGACCTCCTTTCGATATATAGGATTCTAAGGGGTCATAACATAATCAGAGCCGACATAACAATAATAATGTAAGGGCACAATAATAACAATAGTGGGCTTTTATGGGGAACAATAGTAACAATATGGGCACTCATGGGTACATCAATATAATAAGTGGGTTTTACTAATAACAATAAGGGGTTACACTAGTAGTATAGGGGCCTAACAACAATATTGTAAGAAGTTTCCTTTTTAATAAAGAAGAAGACGGAAACGACAACAGCAGTGGTTTTCTCCCACATTGGGTTTCCACCTAGATTATTGGTGTTCATATGGTTTTTGTGTGTTGATGTTCTATCTACTTATTAATTATTCACAATTACTGATTAATTAATGAAAATGAAGTAATTATACATTAATTAATGTTGAACAGATTAATGATCAAATAAGTTATTTCAATATACGAGGGTTTCTTTAGTAACAGACATGTACATACATTAGTTTCCTTTATAACAGTGGCATATACAAATCAGAATAAGAAATTGAAAACTTGAAGTGTGTAAAATAATGATTCACCCCTCCCCCCTCCCCCTCTTAGTATTTTTCCTAACAATTGGTATCAGAGAAGGTCCTTTAGAAGAAGCTTGATCGCTTGAAGGGAGATTCATCAAGACGAACAATCAAGAGGGAGTAGAATTTATCAAATTTTTATTGTTTAATGGAACCAACTTGTTTTTATGGAAAGTAAGAATGAGAGCATATCTAGAGTCACTTGGAGTTGATGTTTGGGAAATTGTTGAAGGAGTCTATCAGTATCCATCCTCCATTCCCATAGATGAAGTGGAAAAGAAAAAATATGAGACCAATGCAAAGGTTGTCAACGTTATTTTGGGAAGCTTGGCAGAATCAGAATTTGTGAAGGTCATGCAGTTGAATACCGCAAAGGCTGTAAGGGACAAGATCATCCAAATTTATGAAGGTGACACTAAGGTAAAGAGTGTCAAACTTCAAAAATTTAGAATTCAATATGAAACTTTCAGAATGCATAGTGATGAAAGTATTGCAAGTTTCTTTCTTAGGGTAGATGAGATTGTTAATTTAATGATAAATATTGGTGATGAAGTAAAGATTCGATGCTTGTTGGGAAAACCCAAAGATCTCTAACCCCAAAATTCGATTCAAAAGTCTCTGCCATTGAAGAAATGCAGGATTTGAAGAACCTTACTATTGAACAGGTTCATGGGATCTTAACAGCTTATGAAATGAGAAATGGGGTCCCTCAGATATTAGAGAGGAAACATTCAAAGATACTTATAAAGGAAAAGAAACGGAGGAGCTTAAGGAATCAAGTTATGTATCATATGAAGAAGAGGCAAACTTCATAAAGAAACTCCAAGTAGGAGTTAGCAGGTTTAGAGGTAAGCTTCCTTTAAAATGTTTTGCTTGTGGAAGAGTTGGTCATTACGCTGCTAAATGTTGTTATAAAGAAAACCATGAGAAAGGGAAGAATTATGCAAACGTAAATATTAGAGGAAGGTTTGACAATAAGAAAATTTTATACACACATGAAGATAGTGGTGGTCCTTCAAATGATGAAGATGTTGAATATGATCAAGATTGTCAATTATTTATGGAGTTTGAAGAAAAATTTGTTGATGGGTCTGATATTTTTATGGACGCCCTAGAAGAAAAAGATAATCTCATTGAAGAAATAACTCAGATTAAAATTCTTCTAGAAGAAGCTAAATTAGCTAAAGAAGCCCTAAAGAGACAAATTCTAGAAAAGGAGAGCCACAATGAAAAGTTAAAACTAGAAATAGTGAATCTAAGAAAATAACATGAGAAAACAAACGGTCTAAATATTAAATTTTCTAAAGTATCTGAGACCTTAAAAGAAATCATCAAAGTACAATGCTCTCCTCTAGTAAAGACAGGTCTCAGATGTAATGGAGAATAATCAAAGACTATCAAATCTCCTGAAACAAGTATAGGAAGCTATCTTAATGTAGTAAAGGGAAGCAATCATCAAAATTCCAGCTCTCAGCACAAGAATGAGGAATCAAATCCCTTTCAATTAAAACATTCTTACCACAATCAAAGGAGAAGCTACTCAAAAAGGTATTATACTCCCAGGAACTTCTACTTCAATGGTCAATGCTTCACTTGTAATAATTTTAGTCATAAGGATGCTAAGTGTGTCACTTATTAAACTATCATGACTAGAGAAACAAGAAAACAAAAGAATGAGAATGGGTCAAAGAAACTCTTACAATGCTTTCTCACCTCTCCAAGATGAAACATAATGTTATTTTTGCAATAAATTTGGGCATAAAGAAACTGAATATAGAAGCAAAAGGAGACCTCCCCTCTGCATGAACAAAAGGTGAAAACATCCAAGGTATGGAAAAAGAAAACCATAGAATATGAAAATTCTAGTTTAGCTTTGTATGTAGGAGATCAAGAAAATATGTGGTACATTGGCAGTGGACGTTCTAATCATATGACAGGTGAAAAATACAAGTTTGTGTCCTTTAATGAAATAAAGAAAGAAAAGAATGCAACCTTCGAAAATAACTCACCTACTACTATCAAAGGAAAAGGAAATGTCTTGCTAAAGAAGAAGGTTAAGGATGGAAATGTTTTGTTTGTTGATGGATTAAGACATAACTTGTTGAGTGTTATTCAGATGTGTGAACAAGGGCATGAGGTTGTTTTCAAATCAAATAATTGTGTGGTACAAAATCCCGAAACAAGTAAGATCATAATAAAGGGAACAAGAACTCCAGGAAATGTTTGTGTCTTGGAAGGTGTCCAAGAGCATCTTTACTTAATAAAATCAGAAGAAAGTTGACTTGGCACAAAATATTGGGACATCTAATCTTCACTCAACTAAATAAGTCAAGCAGAATGGGAGCAATTCGTGACTTTCCTAACATATCCTTACTAGAAAATAGCATATGGAAATCATGACAATTCGGTAAGTGTTAATTTTAGGTAACAATGGTATGTTCTATGCTTTAGAGAAATTTTACTTCAATTTCTTTATTAGCCCAATATCAATATCCAATTTAGCAGTCACATCAACATGATAGTAAAATGCAGATAGAACATAAACATAAACAGTAGAAGACAAGCCAAGACAAGAGGACACAATATGTGCCACCAGCCAAGGACAAACCCCAATCTAGGGAAACCCCTGATCAATTATTCTTATATTCTTCAATAGTTTAGTAGAGAGAGAGATATATAACAATTTACAAATCTGATAATTTATGACAGCAACAAAAATCCCTAACCAGAAAAGTCAACGATGGTCAACAGGGCAGATTCTTTCCTCAATGTAGATCGGTCAAACCCAGTCAACTTCAGCCTCCAACAGCAAGTCTAATCAGCCCAAAACAATCTGAAAAAGTCCAGCCAAAACTAGCCAACGAAAGTCAACTATGCAAGCAGCCCTAGTACAGTCAACGTTAGTCAAAGGAGAGGTCAGATCTCCTTGGTTTTAGTGCCCATATCTGTGTGCTACTAGGAAAAATATACCTCACCCAAACCAAAGTAAAAACAGGTCAATGCTTCAAGTCAACGCAATCAAACAGCCTCCCTTTAGCTCAGTCAACGTTGGTCAACTCAATCAACAGAAATCTGTCCTCCTTTCCTTCGCACGTGTGAGAGAGAAGAATGCCCAAAAATGCTTAACCAATCACAAGAAGAGAGAGAGAGATGTGAGATGAGATGATGGTGAAAATGACCTGAGGTCTCCTTTTATATGCAACGTTGAGGATGAGTTGGGAGTTTGAATGCATGTTTGTTGGCCGACCTTGAAAATTTGCCCATAATATAAATAAATTCATATCTTCATTTGTACATGTCAAAATAGGATAACCTTTAGATAAATCCTACACCTCTCAGAGAGAGGAATCCAAGAAAAATATTAGTTATCATAAATAAGATGACCCATGTGGTGGCCCTAGTTTCCAATTTTAACACTCCCTCTCAACTAGGAGAACTCCATCTGTTAATATGTACTATCTCTGCCATCAATGCACTACTCTACTTTGCTGAACTATGAAGAAGAACAATTGATCAAGAATGTATCATATCGTTCTCTACTGACCTGAATTCAATCCCAAATAAAAGAGAGTGTCGCATACTACTCTTACTGACTTGAAGTTGGTTCCAATCAAAAGAGACTATCTCATACCACTCTTACTAACCCGAACTCAGTTCCAGTTGATCCTAGATCAATATCGATGATCCTAGCATAGGGATTACGGTAGTACACGATGCGTCCATCGGTAGTAATATGGTCTCTATCCTCATTTCCCTACTCATTGGCCAGATGAGAGGTAGTTCCCTTGAGTCCCAAACTGCATGGGTAGGATGTCTCAGTAGGAGAAGGATGAACCACTCATCCTGCCTACATGTCGCCATGGGGTATCATAGGATAAGGTTGATTCATTCACCCTATGGTTGCTCATCACTCCAAGAAGTACCCAAAGCCCCTCGGAGCTCCCAGAGCTCGATGTCCATATTATAAAGAACCCTCATAAGAGGGTCTCTCCATGAATCCAAGTCATTTTCGGAAGGCCAAGAACTTGACCTTCCCCAAGGGCTTTGTCAGAATATCGGTGACCTGCTCATTAGTCCCAATGTGATGGAGCCTTATTTCTCCTCATTGTACCATATCTCAGATAAAGTGGTACCTTATATCTATATTCTTGGAGCGATCATGAAATACGGGTTTCTTTGATAATCGGATCCCACTCTGGTTGTCACAGAGGATAACGGTGGTATCCAGCACATGTCTAAACATCTCACTGAAGATATTTCTCAACCAGATAGCTTCATAGGAGGCCATACTAGCAGCTATGTATTCGGCCTCAGCGGTGCTCAAGGCAACCAATTTCAGCTTCCTTCTCATCCAAGATATTGAAGTAGAACCCAAAGAAAAACAACATCCATAAGTGTTCTTGCAATCCACCACACTACCAACTCAATCAGCATCAGAATAACCATGCAGCCTCACATCTCCAATAGTGTATCTCAGTGCATGAGTGATTGTGCCCCAAAGATATCTCATAAAATTCTTGGCACCATCCAATGTATGAGATGAGGCTCAACCATATATTGGCTCAATGTGTTCACTGCAAAACATATGTACAGACGTGAGTTCACCAAGAACATCAGTGCTCCTATCAGTTGACAATGCTCAGAGGCATTTCACAATTCAGGTCTGGCAGCACTATCACATAACTTCTTAAAGTTAAGTTCCATCAGGGTAGTCACAAGCTTGCAGTCCACCATCCCAAATATTTCCAATATCTTCACAACATATTTTCCTTGAGATAGGAAAATTTCTCCTGGCTTTTTCCAAACCTCCAACCCTAGGAAATATTGCATCAATCCTAGGTCCTTCATTTCAAATTCAGAAACCAACTCCCTCTTACATTTGTGAATGAGAGGGTCTACACCTGTCAAAAAGAGGTTGTCCACATAAAGTACCAGTATGAGAGGTTTATCATTTTCAACCTTAAAGTGAAGGTTTGGATCGGCTTCACTTCTAGTGAATCTCAGCTTCATTAGATAGTTATCAATCCTCTCATATCAAGCCCGGGGTGCTTGCTTCAAACCATAGAGAGATTTCTTTAACGTGCATACATGAGATTCCCATTCATGAACCTAAAACCCCTCAGGTTGTTCCACATAGACCTCCTCTTTTATCGAACCATGCAAGAAATAGATCTTGACATCCACCTGATGTAGGTTCCATCCCTGCGAGGCAACAAGGGCTTTGGTCGAGCGGATGGTGGCGTGTCGGGCAACAGGTGAAAATATATCATCATAATCTACTCCTTCCTTTTGACAGAAGCCTCAAGCAACAAAGCGAGCCTTGAACTTTTCAACACTTCCATTAGCTCCATGCTTGATTTTGTAGAGCCACCTAGAGGTAACAACTGATTTGTCCTGGGGCCTAGTGACCACATCCCAGACATCATTCTTCATAATTGACTCGTATTCTTCATTCATAGCATCCTTCCATACTTGTTGCTTCATGGCTTCTTCAAATGAAGAAGGCTCATTTTGAATGATAGTGCTCATGACGGTCAAGTATCCTTGATACCTGTTCAGATTCTTGCTTTCATGGAAAGTCCCTCTCGGTGCAATATGTCTCTCGGCATCTTCTAGAGTCTCCCTAATCCATGAGGGTCTCCTCTTGGAGGAGGATGGCTCTTGAGGAGGAGGATCAATAGGATCCATAGGTTCATCAATATCTGACATTGTTTCATCTTCTTTTGCACCATGTTTTCCAGTGCCAGCTTCTTTATCCTTCCTTGGGATAGGAAGGTTGTTAATATTTCTAAGAGCTATATCTTCATTGAAGGTGAGATCATGACTTATCTCAACTTCCCTTTGACCAGCCACATAAATTTTATAGCCCTTAGAATTTTCACTATAGCCCACAAAGACTCCTTTCTTCCCAGATGCACCTAATTTTCTTATTTTCTCTTTCGGCACATGAAAATATACAAGACTTCCGAAAATTCTAAAATGAGAGACATTGGGTTTCTTACCAATGAACATTTCTTCAAGAGTCTTGGAGTCCAATGCTTGATGAGGGCATCAGTTTTGAACACACGCGGTGGTATTTGCAGCTTCAACCCATAGGAACTTTGGAAGCCCTTGATCATGAAGCATGGCACGAACAACTTCTACAATAGTGTGATTCTTCCTTTCAGCCACACCATTTTTCTCGTGGGTGTATGGCGTTGTAGTCTTCTTCTTAATGCCAGCTTCTTTGCAATATTCATGGAATTCATTGGATTCAGAATCAGTCCCATTATTAGTCCTCAATATCTTGATTATCTTCTCGGATTGGTTTTTGATCAAGGCTTTGAAGTGACGAAACTAGGAAAACACTTCATCCTTCTTTTTCAAGAAGTATATCCAAGTCTTGTGAGAATAATCATTCATAAAGGTGAGATAATATAAGTATCCTCCCAAAGAGTTTACGGGCATCATACCAGATATGTCAGAGTGGATCAATTGCAATATTTGTGGTCTTCTTATTACTTGAGGGGAATGGTGACGTCTTGTAAGTTTTTCTTCAGTACATCCTGGACATACACCTTCATGCTCTACTTTGAACTCGAACATACCTGTCACCATCTATCTCACATCGAGTAGGGCCTTATAGTGAAGATGGGAAAACCTCTGGTGCCATAGTTCATATTGTAGAGATATGTCGCAAGGCATGGCTCCCAGTGGACTTCCTCCAACTTGATACAAAGTTTCAACCCTAAACCCAAGAGTAAAATCATCTTTAAAAGTTATTTTCCAAACACATACCTTTCCATCGATGAATTCCACCTTGTATCCTTTGTCTTCCATTTATGGACACCAGGTTCTTCCTGAGATCAGGTACATATAGTATTTCTTGTAAGTGAATAGTGTTACCTTGATTCAATTGAAGGGTAACATTCCATACTCTCTTTACGGGATAGGTGGAATCATCTCCAAGGATGATTTCCAAGTTTATCTCCTTCTCTTTCAGATTAGAGAGAGCTTCCTTGTATCTGGTGAAGTGCCTTGAGGCACCACTATCAATTAGCCAATTCCCCAAAGTGTCCAGTGGAGAGGTAGTGGAGAGGATCGATATAAGATAGTATTCCTTTTGCTTATTGTTAACAACATTTGATTCTTCATACCTGGAGTTCCGTGCTTTCTTGGAGGGTCGACCATTTCTTTGATGTCCCGCATTCCTTTTTCCCTTGCCATTGGACCTGCCATTCATTTGATCGTTGTTGGGGAAATTTCCCCTAGAATGATTGTGATAATCATCATGTGATGTGTCCCTTATATTTGGACACTCCCTTGCAAAGTGGCCGAACTTATTGCAAACAAAGTCCTTCCTCCCTTAGATCTAGGCTTTCCATTGAAATGGCATTTAGACCCTGCATTATTTATCCTTTTTGCATGAGCAGAGAATGTAGTGGGGTTGCTTCTATTAGAAGGTATTTCTTGCTCCATCATTCTTGTTTCTTCTTGAATTCATCTCGACCTCAATTCTTAAAACCCTGGAATTCAATCATTATTGAGAATAGTGGTTCTAAATATATACCACTCGGGTGGGATTGCTCCAAGGGTAGTGATAGTAAGTTCCCTATCAGGAATGACTTCTCTAATCTAAAGTAGATCATTCTTGATCTCAATGATACTTAAGAAGTAGGATTTAATATCCTCGTCCTTTCCCTTCTTAATATCCTTCAACTTAGTTTTGAGAAATAAAATTTGATTAGCATCACTAACCTTCAACATGTTGATCAACCTATCGTAAATCTCCTTGGAGGTCTTCATTTCAGAGATGTAGACCACCAGACACTTGTAAATAGAATCTTTGATAATATTCTTTGCTTTGACTTCATCCCTATTGTACTTTGTCTTCGCAGCATCCGGTGCATTTGAACGAGGCTCAGGGATTTTACCCTTTACATAATCCAACACTTCTTGTTCTTCCAAGGTCAAATCAAGAGACATCTTCCATCCATGATAGTCAGATTTTTCACGGAGCTTGTCTTTAGCCGGGAAGTGGGATGAGGAACCTATTGAGCCTTTTGTCCTTGTCCAATTATCTTTGGTGATTTCTCTTTCAATCTTGCTTGGGCTTTGTCTTCACCCTAGATCTGATACCATGTTAATTTTAGGTAACAATGGTATGTTATATGCTTTAGAGCAATTTATTTCAATTTCTTTATTAGCCCAATATCAATATCCAGTTTAGCAATCACATCAACATGATAGTGAAATGAAGATATAACATAAACATAAACATTAGAAGACAAGCCAAGACAAGAGGACAAGAGATGTGGCACCAGCCAGGGACAAGCCCCAATATGGGGAAACTCTTGATCAATTCTTCTTATATTCTTCAATAGTTCAGGAGAGAGAGATAGTACAATTTACAAATCTGATCATTTATCACAGCAGCAAAAAGCCCTAACTAGAAAAGTCAAGGATGGTCAACAGGGAAGATCCCTTCCTCAATTCAGCTCGGTCAAACCCAGTGAACGTTGGCCTCCAACAGAAAATCTAATCATCCCAAAACAATCTGAAAAATTCCAATCAAAATTGGTCAACGAAATTCGAATTTGTGGCTAGCCCTAGTAAATTCAACGCTGGACAAAGGAGAGGTCAGATTGCTTCGGTTTTAGTGCCCAGATCTATTGCCTACTAGTACAGAGATACCTCACCCAAAGCAAAGTCAAAACAGGTCAAAGCTTAAATTCAACAGAGTCAAACAGCCTCCCTACAACTTAGTCAACACTGGTCAGCGCAGTCAACAGAAATATTTCCTCCTTTCCTTTGCATATGTGAGAGAGAAGAATGCCCAGAAATGTGTACCCAATCACAAGAGGAGAGATAGATATGTGAGATGAGATGATGGTGAAAATGACTTGAGGTCTCCTTCTTTTATATGCAATGTTGAGGATGAGTTGTGGGTTTGAATGCATGTTTTTCTTCCAGGTCGACCTTCACAATTTGTCCATAATACAAATTAATTCATATCTTCATTTATACATGTCGGAATTGGATGATCTTTATATCAATCCTACAGCTCTCGTAGAGAGGAATCCAAGAAAAATATTGGCTGCCATAAATAATATGACTCGTGGAGTTTGGCCCTAGTTGCCAATTTTAATAGTAAGCAAACCAGATTTCAATTTAATGCTAAAGAAGGTACTTCAAGTAAGCCTCTTCATCTTATTCATATTGATTTGTGTGGTCTTATGAGAAAGAAATCTCCTCAGGGTGAAAAATACTTCATATTATTCATTGATGATTTTACAAGAATGTGTTGGATTGGCTTATTGAAACATAAAGATGAAGCATTTGATAAATTTAAAGTTTTCAAGGCTCTAGTAGAAAATGAGTTAGATTTTAAAATAACATGTCTTAGATCTGATAGAGGAGGAGAGTTTATACAAGATGATTTTTTCGACTTTTGTGAGTAGCATGAGCAAAAGGAAGTTTTCTATAGCTAAAACTCATCAACAAAATGGAGTGGAAGAAAGAATGAACAGAACAATCCAAAAAATGGAATGTGTTATGTTTGATGAGTCTGGAACACCTCATACCTTCTAGGGGGAAGTAGCACATACAACCCTGAATATCCTTAACAAAGCTCATATTTGAGTAAATAGTGATAAAACTCCTTATGAACTATGGTTTGGTAAGCCTCCAACTATCAAACATTTTAAAAATTTTGGAAGAAAATGTTACATAAATAAAATGATGATAAGCTTGCAAAGTTTGAATCTAGAGTTGATGAAGGAATCCTCCTTTGATACTCTTCTAGAAGCAAGGGATATAAATGCTACAATAAAAGGCTTGAAAATATTGTTGAATGCATTGATTTTGTGATCCAAAATGGATTTTGGATAGACTCATAAGTCTAAGTGTTCCTTACTGAGGAAAATGAAACTCCAAGGAAGTTTCTGGAAATAGCCCCATTGTAGAGATCGTCTCATTCTGAATCTACTGCAACTTGAATGGGAAAAAATGGAATTAGGATGCAAAAGTTATGGTAGAAAGAAGATGCCCTTTATTCTTTGGAAAAGAGACAAATCTTAAAAAAAATGGCCTAAAAGGCTTTATGAAGAAAAATTGCATCGGAGGAGGTCCAAGGCGGACTTAAGCAGAAAGGGGATTCACCCCTGATTGTTGATCCTCGACATATCAGGTCGGAGGCAGACATACGATTTAAACAAAGGTAAGGACCGGGCTGATGCAACATTGCGATCACCGAAATCAGTAGATCGGCATTGGAAGATCGGGTCATTGCAGGCCATGTACAAAGGAAAGAACCCCGGGCGGAACTGAATGCGATATGCGATCTGCGACAAGCAATCTCAACTGTCGGATCGGGAAAGGAATGGACGACCAAGAATAAATCGACAATTGGCGATCCCCAATGCCAGCGCCGATGCGGTAGCAGTCTACGATGCGATTTGGACCATCTGATCAGGGATCAGATCAACGGTCCAAATTAATTTGGCGATCGGTAATCGGAAAACACCCGATACAAAGGGCCAACACACTGCGATATTCCAATAGCAATAAGCGATAAAATGTCGGACCCGATGAGATTTCAAAGCTCGATTATATAAAATTTGAAATCTAGAAACACGACATTTCTTTGTAGTCCTGTGTATTGAGGTTTTTAGACCTCCCGCCTATGCGACAGCAATATTGCGACCAATGGCGTACCCGATAGGGATTTTAGGGGTGATTGAATGGAATTTCACGTCCGAAATACACGTCCAATAGTGTATTTTCCAAAAAACGCTGTGTAATGGGTTTTTCTCAGTTTTTGGGTTTTTGCATATGAAACAGCCCTGATTCCTTCTGTAATTTATCCTGATCATCATGCCACGCTGAAGTAGTCATTTTTACAGGAAATGATGCATCTTGCAGCCACGGAGCCGCAAGGCCAAATGGACAGTCTAACTGAAAGGGAGCAAAGAAGCCGCAGAGGGATAATGAATCACAGAGAAATAGACAAGGAAGCCAAAAAGCCTGGAAAATGCCTCAAAGAGGGCCAAAGAGCCAATTGCTGGGGGAGGCTTGGAGGAGAGGCAGAAGGCAAAAGTAAGGGAGTTGAAAAGGTTGTCGAGGATCGCTTGGAGGCCAAGCAAATCACAAAGGCACACAGAGGCCGAGACAGAGCTCAAAGAAGCAAGAGCAGAGAGCCAAGAGCCAGAGCCAGAGCCATGAGCCAGAGCCATGAGCCAAAGCCAAGCGCCATAGCCGGAGCCATAACCAAGAGCCAAAATCCAGAAAGCTGAGAGCTTCAAGAGCCAAGGATAAGATGGTGTCTAAACCCATTGTTTCTATGTAAAATAGTGGATTTGAGCCAGGAGCTTGTAAAAGGACTTTGCCATAATCCCAGAGAGCCTAGTTGAGTTGACTAGAGCTCATAGAGATGTAGCCCAAGAGTTTTGAGTGAAATCCTAAATAAATTGTTGTTCTATGTGTGTGTTTTCATGTTGCATTGTATCTGTTGTTTTACTCACTATTATGTGTATTTATATATCAGTTTAAGCACATTAACTTACAGCACAAACAATAGATTTTAAAGGATATGATTAGTTAAAAAAAATATCAGCATACACCTTATTTTCAAGCATATTATTAATTCCACATTGGTTAATCAATAAGACAGGAATATTTAAAGCTTTGGAAGTGGGAGAGGTTCTTGTATGTTAAACAAGAAGCCTAAGAGCCCCATTTTCAGATCAGGTGGTATCAGAGCTTGAGATTTGATTAACCCCACCTTCAAAGAAGGTTATTCAGAATGCTTGATTGATAGAGCAAAGATTGCTTGTCTAAAAGGTGTTTAAACAGTCAAAGGTTGATTGTATGCTTATTTGCAAACTGACTATTTTCTGAGTTTGCAGAGGTGAAGGGAAAGCTATTGATAGCTCAATCTAGGAAGGACAAGAAGGAAGAAGGGTTGAAGGCATTCTTCTATCCCAAAGGACCTCAAGGAAATCCTTGAAGCACAAGAGGTTTGTTGCAAAAGGCTGTTGAATAAGCTATTTATTAATCTTGTTTGAAGTTCTTTTGTTCATTGGCATAATGAGTACTTCTACAAGTGAGTCCTCAAATTCTTCTTTCTTTACAAAAGTCTTTGATGAAGACATGAAGCAAGACTTGGCCACCATAATGGATATGGTGAGAGAAATGTAGAAGAGCAACATACTTAGAGAGAAGTTGAATTCCATGAAGGAAGAGAAGCAGTTGCTTTCTGACAAATTGAAGGAAATGGAGAGGAAACTTCATATTTCAAATATGAACCTGAAAAGGATGCATGAGTTGGAGTCACAGCTCTTTCTTTCCAAAGAAGCCTTGGTCAAGTATCAGCTTGAAGAAGAGGTAAACCATTCCAATTTGTCTTCAAATTCCCCTGAGAATGCTTTTATTGGTTCTTTTGAAAAACATACTAGAGGCATAGGTTCCAAGCTAATGTCCAAGATGAGCTATGAAGGAAAAAACGTGGGTAAGCATGCACAAGGTATTGTTGAACCAATAATGGTCGAGGAAAGGCCTAAGTAATTGGGTCTTGGATATGGACAGTCTTATGGAGAAAGTTCCAAAGATGCCATGAAGACCATTGGAACAACTCCAAGAAGGAGTTGCATTGTAGAGTGTGAAGATTGTATTCAGGAGGAATGCAATGGCTTGAAACATCATTTGCAAGATGTAGGTGTTCAGAAGCACACACTTGAACCAGAGAGTTGTGGAAACTATGATAGCCTTGAAGAGAGTGATGGTGTTCCAAAGGGAGCCACTTCCTCATTTACTTCACCTCCTCATGAAGGAAATTGAAACGACCCAACTAAAACAGTGAAATGAACCAACTACAACTATATATATATCAAGCACATATTTTTTTTTACATAGCAATTTAAATCGGAAGACAAACACATTGAGAATTCAATTCAGTCAACACACACATCGCTGAACATAACGCCACATTTATATACTTTTAATCTAAGGTAAAGTAATAACAAAATACACATGTACCGTACACCGGAGAGGCGAGACTCCGCGTGCTCTGTTGTCGCTGGTATTTCCTCGTCGTCGGTCACTTCTGCGAGTGTATGATGATGCGCTTGATCCGAATCAAGACCCACCGGTTTACCTCCCAGCATACTCCTTGGGTACTCTTCTTCCCCGCGGACCCCCGAGCTGCAATGGGGTTGTACAATGGAGAAAGAATCTAGCTGGCAGAGGAGAGCAACCTTAGCTCATGAGTCCCCTCTCTAAAACCCTCTACCTCACCAAACTCACTATAGCGTCGTAGTCATCGCTTTCACAACCTATCATCCATCCAACAATAGGGTTCCCAAAAGTCCCTTCTCTCATGGCTTGCACCTTCTTTTATAGGAGTCCTCATAGGTGACACTTGGCATGTCATGCATAATTATAATATTTTTCTTTTAATTTAATACTTGATTATTCATCTACCCATGTGTCATTATCTCAGCAAGGGTCACCCATAATTATCTACTTAACTTTTTATTTAAAATTAATATTTTCCTCACCTCACAAGGTTCCTATTTATTCTCCTAGTTGTCTCTTTATTCCCCCCTTTTGTTCCTTAAATTGTGTTTATTACTTGGAGTCAATTAATGAGTTAATATTTTATCCCCAATCTACTTCCTACATTAACTCAGGTTATCTCTTAGAGGGATATCCTTATGCTGGTTGATGCCACATGGAGCTTCTCTACATTTCTCTAAATTTAATTTATTTTCTTATTTTAATTCACCTTCCTCTTTTCTTAATTAAGTTTAATTGGTTTAGGATTAATCTTTAACCTTACAATATGTTTGCCTTCCCCTTTTTTTTTCTAATTAAACCACCTAATCTACCTAGCAATTTCCAACATCGGGAGGGTAGAATTTTTAAGGTACTCTATTTATTTCTTCCTATGATCCTCCTTATTCCAAGTTTTATTTTTGATTTAATTTTCTTGGTTTCCAATCATCATTTTCCCTTGATGTAAATTTACCTAGTTTTCATTCCTTACTTATATTTATTTATTATTATTTATTTTTAATGATTCCAAGGGTGCCAAGTTTTGGTTGTGCCCTTCAAGAACTTCTCGAGAAGTTCCAAGGGTGCCACACCTTAATAGTTTAATTGTGATGCCAAGGGTGCCAAGTTGGTCGTGCCCTTCAAGAATTTCCCCTGAAATTCCAAGGGTGCCACGTTTTGTTGTGCCCTTCAAGAACTTCCCTAGAAGTTCCAAGGGTGCCACACCTTAACAGTTTAATTGTGATGCCAAGGTTGCCAAGTTGGTCGTGCCCTTCAAGAATTTCCCCTGAAATTCCAAGGGTGCCACACCACTTGCCCTTCAAGCATCCAGTGACTACGAGGGGAAAATATCGTGCAACATCATAGACCACTATCATCTCTTATGTTGCCTGCTATAGTGAGACTAATGGTGTCGGGGATCAAGGAATCCGCCTTGATGCGCGCCCCCAGTAAACTCCTCATGAGTGACCCAACTTTGGGACCTGCCCTCATGGCATCGTTATCTTCAAGGCGAAGGTGTTTCAACCCTTCCAGCCCAAGTCACGGTGGGAGTGCTAGTGGGTGAGATCAGGGACTCTGTCCCACCCCTCCCACGTAGTTCCATCCACCTGTACAACCCCATCACCCATATGTGAGTCATTCGGTCAAGCACAAATCTGTGCCTGCAACCATTAACATATCATCAGCATATAGTTAAACATATATGGTAGATTTCAAGATTGACTTAAACTTTAAAATATAAAACAATATGAATTTTCATCAAACCAGGTGTCATCGACATGTCATATGCGAGCGCCTCTGATTGTCTCCTGCCATACTCAAAAGTCATTAGCAACAAGGTTTCTCATTGTTAGTCATTATCATAATAACATCATTAACGTTTCCTGGTCATTCACATCATTTTCCATTATAAGCCTGAACTAACGGAAGTAGGTAACAGAGGGTACACATCCCTCATGGCTATCATCATTTATCATAAATGGAAACATACATATTCATTAAGCCATCAAAATCGTAACATCATAGAAATATACCTATCTATCAAATTTATCATCATTATACTTTTAGTAGAGCGCATACATATTCTTTACTACCTTCATCATA
>APFE031349322.1:78113-95283 GCA_000404065.3 Pinus taeda
GTGGGTGAGATCAAGGACACTGTCCCACCCCTCCCATGTAGTTCCATCCACTTGTACAACCCCATCACCCATATGTGAGTCATTCGGCCAAGAAACTCATCTGTGCCTGCAACCATTAACATATCATCATAATATAGATAACCATATATAGAAGGTTTCAAAATCGATTAGAATTTCAAAGATAAAATAATATAAATTTTCATCAAACCAGGTGTCGTCAACTCGTCATGTGCGAGTGCCTCTGGTGGTTTTCCTGCCATACTCAATAATAATCAGTAACCAGGTTTTTCAGTGTTAGTCATTGTCATAATAGCATTAATTACCATCACCTGGTTATTCACATCACCGTTCATTGTGAACCAGAACTAATGTAAGTAGCTAACATAGGGGATACCTCCATCATGGCTAGCATCATCATAACCTTAATGGAACCATACATATAGATCCAGGCTATCATCATTATAACATCAATAAAAACATGTCTATCCTTTACTACTATCACCATCATGATATCAATAGAGAGTACACATAACCATTAATTATATTGTAATCATAATATTAATAGAGAACATACATAACCATCACATTCGCTGATAAAGGGACTCACGTTTCTCGATCCTCAGCCTGAGTTACTCATAGACTAAAGTATGCAAGATAATGTCATATTAGAGTCAGGAAACTAGGGTGGGCACTACAGAAATAAAGGTGAAAGAGACAGGTATAAATATGGTTCTAAACACATTCCTTTTAATTTTGTAAAGCATGGTAAATTTCCACATAGATATGGGAAAAGAATTGCATGTTCCTTTTTTGGTTTGGATAACCATCACGTTTCTAGATGTTGGAAGAGAATGGCCACATACAGGAAACTTTTCAAGGAAAAGAAGCAAGCAGCCAAAGGTCCACAGGACAAGGCAAATCATGATGTCAAGAGGATGCACATGTGTTACACTTACTACCATAAACAAGGGCATCTTGTTGAAAGGTGTTGGACTTTAAATCCAGCAATGATTCCACAAAAGCTGAAGAAGGTGGAAAGAGAAGATGGCAGAAATGGAAAGGAAGATTCCATAAATGATGTGTCTCAGGATGATTCACATGTTGATGCTGATGTGCAGACAAAGAAAAGACCTTTGAATTGGATCGGTAAGAAATGGTTAGAGTTCTTCTCCGATTAAGATTGCATGTCTATTGATGCATCTATTTGTATTTCTTTATTGATGAGATGCAAGTTGCAGGTTTCTACCAAGATGGTGAATGGAAAAAGGTTGAGTAGGAGAATCACTTTGTTGCTGCAACATTATATTTCATTCCAACTTCGAAAGTACAGTGTGCTTAAGTGAAAGTTGAAGGATGAAATGCATGCATGAGTATGATATGCATGAACACAGGGATGTTGAAAATTTCCTTGTATTTGAACATGTATGTGTAATTAACTTGCAGGGTTGATTGGTTTGTTGTAAACATGCATGTAATGTTGACTTGAGAGAAGTTAACTTGGTCTCTAAGATGGAGATAATGATGAAGTGTTTCATATTTTGAAAAAGAATCCAAATGGTCTTTTTCCACATGCTTGAATTGAAGGGTCATTTGTTTTAAAGTCATGTTTGTGGGCATATTGTCTAGTCCATCATTTGTATGCAGATGTAAGACATGGAGGTGTTCACAAGATGTGAAATCTGTTTCTTTTGTTGAAGAAGGAGTTTAGGCCATCCAGTTGTTGTCTTTATTTCTGTTGTTGTTAACAGTTGTTCTTGACAGCTTTTCAAACAGGTACAAATGAGAATTTTGTGGAGCAAGTGTACTTCACATTTGTTTGATCCACCTTGGATCAATGATCAAGGCAGAGAAGTTCAAACTACCTTCTGTGACCATTTTAGCAGGAGCTCTGTAGGAAGGCAAGGAGGAAGGCAATTCTTCCCAGGAGGACCAGCACATCCAGGAAGGAAAGTGGTCAAAGGCTTTGGTTTAGAGGCACTATGTAAGGCAAGTGTGTGGAGGCTAAAGTAAGAGGGTGTTGTTACTCTCATTTACTGTTCAGATCAGTGTATCAGTCTTTTGGGGACCAAAAGTTATTTTAGTGGGAAGGCGTGATCGAAAATGGATTTTGGATAGACTCCTAAGTCGAAGTGTTCCTCACTGATGAAAATAAAAGTCCAAGGAAGTTCCTAGAAATAGCTCCATTTTAGGGATCGTCTCATTCTAAATCTACTACAACTTGAATGGGAAAAAATGGACTTAGGATGCAAAAGTTATGGCAAAAAGAATATGCCCTTTATTCTTTGGAAAAATAGGCAAATCTTCAAAAAAAAATGGCATAAAATGCTTTCTGAAGAAAAATCACATCGAAGGAGGTCCAAGGTGGACTTAAGAAGAAAGGGGAAGCACCCTCGATTGTTGATCCCCAACATATCGGGTCGAAGGCAGACATGCAATTTAAACAAAGGTAAGGACCAAGCCGATGTGACATTGCGATCGCCAAAATCGGCAGATCGGCGTCATCGGATTGGGTCAACGCAGGCCATGTACAAAGGAAAGAACCCCGGGTGGAGCCGAAGGCGATATGCAATCTGCGACAAGTAATCTTAGCTGTCGGATCGGGAAAGGAATGGACAGCCAAGATTAAATTGATGATCCCCGATGTTAGCATTGATGCGATAGCAATCTGCGATGCAATCTGGAACATCCGATTGGGGATGCAATCAACGGTCCAGATTAAATTGGTGATCGGAAATCGAAAAAACCCTGATACAAAAGGCCAACACACTGCGATATGCCGACAGCGATAATTGATAAAAGGTCGGACCCGATGAGATTTCAAAGCCCGATTGTATAAAATTTGAAATCCAAAAACACGAGATTTCTTTGTATTCCTGTGTATTGAGGTTTTTAGACCTCCCGCCTATGCGACAGCGATATTGCAACCAAAGGAAGACCCGATAGGGATTTTAGGGGCAATTGAATGGAATTTCACGCCCAAAATACACGCCCGATAGTGTATTTTCCAGAAAATGTTGTGTAGTGGGTTTTTCTTAGTTTTTGGGTTTTTGTCTATGAAATGGCCCCAATTCCTTCTATAACTATTCCTTATCATCATGCCACACTGAAGCAGACATTTTTACAGGCGATGATACATCTTGCAGCCATGGAGTCGCAGAGCCAGATGGCCAGTCTAACTGAAAGGGAGCAGAGCAGCCGCAGAGGGATAATGAATCACAGAGAAATGGTTAGGGAAGCCAAAAAGCTGGGAAAATTCCTCAAAGAGGGCCAGAGAGCCAATTGTTGGGGAAGGTTTTGAGGAGAGGTAGGAGGTAAAAGCAAGGGAGCTAAAAAGGTTGTCGAGGATCGCTTGGAGGCCAAGCAAATCACAGAAGCACACAAAGGCCAAGACAAAGCTCAGAGAAACCAGAGCAGAGAGCCAAGAGCCAGAACTAGAGCCATGAGCCAGAGCCAAGAGCCAGAGCCAAAGTCGAGAGCCAGAAAGCCGAGAGCTTCAAGAGCTAGGGATAAGATGGTTTCTAAACCCATTGTTTCTGTGTAAAATAGTGGAGTTGAGCTAGGAGCTTGTAAAAGGACTTTTCCATAATCCCAGATAACCTAGTTGAGTTGACTAGAGCTCACGGAGATGTAGCCCAAGAGTTTTGAGTGAACTCCTAATTAAATTGTTGTTATGTGTGTGTGTTTGCATGCTGCATTGTATCTGCAATTTTACTTACTGTTATATGTATTTATATATCAGTTTAAGCACATTAACTTACAGCACAAACAATAGATTTTAAAGCATATGATCATTTAAAAACAAATATCAACATACACCTTATTTTCAAGCATATTATTAATTCTACATTGGTTAATCAATAAGACTTGTGAATATTTAAAGCTTTGGAAGTGGGAGAGGTTCTTGTAAGTTAAACAAGAAGCCTAAGAGCCCCATTTTCAGATCATTTTGTGATTGATGAAGCTCCACAGGTGTAAAAATGAAGCTCCAGTAGATGATGAACCTATTCCTACTACAAGTCAGAAGGATGCAGAAGAAGGTAATAAAAAATCTCTAGAAGAAATAAATGAAGATATAGATGCATTAGAAAAGACACCTTCAAGGTATGTTCAGAAAAATCATCCGGAATCTCAAATTCTAGGTGAAAAGTGTCAGGCCAGGTAGTAACTCCAACAATTTAATTCATGCTATTTCTTGAGGTTGGTCTTTATTATATACATGAGGGAGTTTGTTCACTTCATCTCCCGATGACTGTTCATATTTATTATTATTTATTTACATCAATTATCTTTATTCACCCAATCCTGATGATTAGGTGTCAACATTCCCCCCCTTAATCTGAAGGGATGTTGGTGAGTCCAAGCATCATTTTGAATCGTTCAAGCTTTTCTCTTCCAAGCACTTTGGTGAAGATGTCTGTAATTTGCTCATTAATGGAACAATGACGGAGATGGATTGTTTTGGCCTCAACATGGTGTTGAATCAGATCATATTTAGTATTGATGTGCTTCGTTCGATCATGGAACTTTGGGTTCGTGGCCAAATTTATTGCAGAGGTATTGTCAATCATGAGTGGAGTTGATTGTATTTGTTTTACCTACAAATCTTCAAGAATTTTCCTGAGCCACACAATTTCTTTTGTTGCCTCAGCTGCTGCCACATATTCTTCTTCTGTTGTGGAATCTGTTGGAACTGATTGTTTGCGTGATCTCCAGGAGACAGCGCCTGATCCAAGACTCATAGCATATCCTAAAGTAGATGCCCTAGTTTCTTTGTCTCCATCGAAGTCTGAATCAGAGTATCCAATCAAACTGAAAACGTCCACCTGTGTATACTTGATTGCAAAGTCTTGAGTTTCTTTCAAGTACCTTAGAACTCTTTTTGCAACAGACAATGTCCTTCGTAAGGCTTTTGCATAAACCTAGAAAGGATTCCAACAGCGAACGAAATGTTTGGTATGGTAGTAGTTAGGTAGTTGAGACTTCCTACAAGCTGTCTATACTTTGTTGCATCCTCAAATTCTTTTCCTTCAATAGATGTGAGCTTTAAGTTTTGTTCCATTGTAGTAGTAGAGGATTGCATTTTGTCATGCCAAACATGTTCAACAAATCTCCAATGTACTTCTTTTGAGAAAGAAATATGGTCTTCGGATGTTGAGTTACTTCAATACCAAGATAGTAATGAACATATCCCAAATCAGTCATTTCAAAACTTGTCCCCAATTCCTTATTTATGGATGAAATGTAGCTTTCATTGTTCCCTGTCATCAAAAGATCATCTACATATACCACAAGATATATAATTGTTTTTCCAACTTTCTTAACGAATAAAGTTGCATCATCAAGATCATAATGTTTGAAATTGAGTTTCAGAAGATGCTCAGTTAGTTTTTCATACCAGGATCGCGGTGCTTGTTTGAGGCCATACAAGGATTTCACAAGTTTGCATACTTTTTGTTCATGTACTTTCACAGCAAATCCTTCAGGCTGGGACATAAAAACACATAAAAACATTCTCTTTTAGATCTCCATTCAAGAAAGTAGTTTTCACATCCATTTGATGGACTTTCCAACCGTTCTGAGCTGCTAGGGCAAAGAGTGTCCGAATGGTAGCCCATTTTGTTGTGGGGGAAAAGTCTCCTCATAATCGACCCCTTCCTTCTGTACAAAACCTTTTGCCACAAGCCTGGGTTTGTTCTTGTCAAGTGAGCCATCAACTTTATACCTTTTCTTGTAGACCCACTTGAAGCCAATTGGTTTGGTTCCTAATGGAGGATCAACCAGCTTCCAAGTGCCATTCGTTATGAGGGCATCATACTCCTTTTGCATCGCTTCTTTCCATTCATCATGAGAAGCAGCTTCTTTGAAGGAAGTTGGTTCAAAATCTGTCTACAAGTTCAATTCACAATCATAAGAAACATCCATATCAATATGTGAATTAGAGTCATCTATATCACCTCCATTTTGTCGGTTTGCATTTCTGGTTCCTGTTTTTCCAATTTCATCAGGATGAACACTTTCAAGTGTCTTTGTCAGCCACTTTGGGGGACCTTTCTGAGATGGTCCAGGCTGCTCTGTTGATTGAGTTGGGTGTGAATCAAGATTGAGTCTCCCAATTCTATCAATTACATCACTTAAAGCATCCTCTGTTGTTGGAGTTTCATTCGGGGGAGAGTATTCTTCAGAAGAAGATTCCACATGTTGATCTAGTATAGGAATCCCCCCTTCAAGATGTGGAATCTGATTTTCAAATTCTTGAAATGATTTCATTTTTGCGAATCTATCCAAGCGATCAATTTGCCGCTCAACAACATTGTCAGATTTGGATGATTCAAGAAAAATTACATCTCTAGATATAACAAACTTTTTATTTTCTTCATCATAGAGGCGGTATGCTTTGGAGGTATTTGAATACCCCAAGAAAATACACTTACGACTTCTAGCACCAAGTTTGTTTCTATGTACCTTGGTATCAAAGCATAACAGGTGGAACCAAAAATCCTGAGATGTTTGACCGAAGGAACATGTCCATACCACAATTCATAAGGAGTCTTGTTCTTATAGCACTAGATGGAAATCTATTCTTTATATATGCAGCACATAGAACAGCATCAGCCCCCCAAAACATTATTTTACATTTTTGAAGAAGAGCATGGATCGTACCATATTTAAGATTGTCCTATTCATTCTTTCAGCTACACCATTCTGTTGGGGATTATAAGGCACAGTTGTTTGATGTTTGATCCCATGTTGGCGAAGATAGTTTTCAAATTCATTTGATGTGTATTCTTTTCCATTATCAGTGCGAATAGACCCAATATGAGATTGTGCATCATTTTCAATCCATTTATGAAAATTCTTGAATGTGTTTGAAAAGCATCAAATTTGTTCTTCAATAAATAAACCCAACACATTCTGGTGTAGTCATCAATAAATGTCATCATATATTTATTTCCATTTGCAGAAGGAACAGACATTGGACCACATAAATCTGAATTAATGAGTTCAAGTTTTCTATGTGCTCTTGAATGTGAATCATGAAAAGACCGTTTGTTATGCTTTCCTAGAATGCAAACATGATATTGCTTAAATTTCCTAGGACTTGTAGGCAAACCAGCAACACCATTTTTCTTCAACAAGCGGAGTTTGTCATAGTTCAGATGTCCAAATCTAGCATGCCATAATAAACTTGATGGAAGTGTACCTTCTTCATAATGAGAATTGTGTGAGAAATGTTGTGCACGAGAAGAGGTACCTTACAACTTGAGAAGCCTTTCTTCTTCTATTCCCCTCATGACAAGTGAGTGGTCAGATGCTTTTCTCACCTCAAGCTTGCCATCAAACATATGAATGGAGTGACCTTGCCGGTAGAAGTGGACCAAGGACAGTGAGTTTCTCTTCAGCCGTGGGAGATATAGAACATGATGCAGAAGAAAGTCTGGAAGACCAAGCAATTTAAGCCTGATTGTGCCAAGCCCTGATGGCTTGATTTTTGATTGATTTACAAAGTATACTACTCCATCAACATTGTCAGTAAATTCTTCAAAAAAATATTTTCTATGAGTCATGTGGCAAGTTGATCCTCAATCAAGCAACCAATCATTTTTCCAAGAAGCAAGTGAAGCATTGAATAAATCTTCATTTACTCCAATATTACATTGTGCCACCACATAATGAGCAGATTCAAGTGCTTTACCTTTTTCTGTGTCATTACTTTTACTTTTGGATTGATTTCTTTGCTACTTAATTTTGTCCCAAGGTATTTTGCATGTATAAGCATCATGTGATCCATTTCTTTTGCAGCGTATGCAGTGAAAATCTACCTTTTCTCCTTGAGAGTGTCTCCCCCCCCCCCCCCCCTCTGAAATGTCTTCCTCTTCCTCGTCGACCACCTCTTCCTCTGGAAGAATCTTGAGCAGGATTCTTTTCTTTATGAGCAAGGCACATAGCCTCTTCAGAAGATTCAGGGGTTGTCTTCTTTCCAAAAGCTTTCTCTCTTTCATCAAGTTTTTTCACAAGAGAGTAAAAGGTAATATCTTTGATATTTCCATTTGCTTTCATTGACTCAAGATAATTAGAGTAAGTAGGATAAATTGCCTTGAGAAAAGCTATAAAAGGAATATCCAATTCTACGTTAGTGACTTTGATATCATGCATTATAGACTTTACTTCGGATGCAAGAGCAAGAGGATCGTTATTTTGTAATTCAAGAGTGAAGAGTTTAATCATGAGTTGAACAACTTCAAGTGCAGAATGTGAGTCATAGAGTTCTTTCAGCTTTTGTAAGGCTTCAAAAGCAGTTGAAAATGGAAAATATGGCGACTCACCTCTTCATTTACAGATGCTGCAACTAATGCATAGGCTTTGTTGTTCTTATTTTCCCAAATGGCGAGCTCTTTCTCTGAGGTAGGTTGTTCTGTTCTTTGTCTCCATCTATAATACACACTCCTTTCCACAACTCATTCAAAATGAGGGTGTGTTTTATCATCTGGGACCACTCAGGATAGTTCTCCTTGCCAGTGAGAACTATTCTCACAATTGATATGATTGAATGCATATTGTAACAAAAAAAACTTTTTCTGGCAAAATGTGTTGAATGTTTACAATGATATCAAGTGATATATATATGGGCAGTATCTCAATGTAAGAAACCATACACTAGAAATATCATACACAATGTTCCACTCAAACTGATTTTGATTTTCAATGACCCAGAAAAGGTGCATAGAGGGAATCCCAGGCCTCCTTAGATAGGAACCTTGAAGTGGTCCACGATATTAGATTTTTATTTGAGACGTTAGGGCAGCCAATTCACCAAAGAGTCATCGGCCACACCAACACCTGTGGGTTAAAAACATTTACAAGGCCTTAGATGGCACAGGCATGCCGACATGCCATGCTCGAAAAATAACAAAAATGGCTTTTGAAATTCATTGGCCATAACATGATTACCAAAGAGGAACATCCAGCGGAATTTCACAACTCTGTAAGAAAGGCAGGTGTCAATGTAAAAAAACAGAAGCGAAATCGCAGTGGCACCACAATGATATGAAGTGATATATATATATATATAGATATCTTATGGGCGGTATGTAACAACGTTCAACCAATGTAATACGACCCACCAACCTTGGAGCAGAATAATAGAAGGCATATAAATATATATCAAAATGGAAAGTAGTATACCATTATAGGATAGAAGGGTGCTCTTCCTAATCTTAATTCAGCCAAAGGGTTTGAGGTCATTGACGCTATCAAGACAGCCCTCGAGAGTTCTGCAACGCCACTGTTTCTTGCGTAGATATTCTCACTCTTGTTGCTCGGGATTCAGTCTACCTTGTAATATATTTCTATATTTTTCATTTCCACATAAATGTCAACTTATGATCATATCCAGCAAAGAACATTCAATGTTACTCACTGTGTTTTTGTGTGTGTTGATACAAGAGCGTCGGTCCTTACAAGCAAGTGCAGATGGGGAGAAGAGATGGCACCACACTCTTCCACTTTGGCGCTCTCCAAGAACAATCCTTCGCCAACCACTCTTCGAGTTATTTTCTTCTAGGTTTTAACTTTTACCGTTGCTGGAACATTCTCCTCGCTTCCTCTCGAGATCGATATGCCATCTAGCACTTTGAGCAGCGAATTATACCATTGTCAGGACATCGGATTATATGAATCAGGATTATATGTCAAGGCAGTGGATTATATGAATTAGGATTATATGTCAGCGCAGCGCAGCATTATATGCATCAGAATTATATGTCAGGGCAGCACAGCGTTATATGCTTGTGATTATGAATAAAAAACCAGTCAGAGAAGAGAAGAAGGGACAACTATGCCCAGCCCAAGGAGCGCAGAGAGCCTAGAGAGAAAATATGGAAAAAAAACTAATACAAGGAGTTACAACTAATTTTAGGAACTTGGGACATGTACTCTGATGCCATGTTAGGCCAGGTAGTAACTCCAGCAATTTAATTCATGTTATTTCTTCATGTTGGTCTTTATTATATACATGAAGGAGACTGTTCACTTCATCTCCCGATGAGTGTTCATATTTCTTATTATTTATTTACATCAATTATATTTATTCACCCAATCCTGATGATTAGGTGTCAACAAAAAGGAAGCAAGAGTACAAACTAGAAGAACTCTTGTTGGAACTTCTAGTTACCTAGACTTATTATCCACAACTGAACCTCAAAATGTGAATCAAGCAAGAAAAGATGAATGTGGGTTAAGGCAATGAATGAATAACTTGATCAAATAGAAAAGAACCATACATGAGAATTAGTACTAAGACCTCATGATAAAAATGTTATTGGGACAAAATGGGTATTCAAAAACAAACTGAATGAAAATGAAGAAGTAATTAGAAACAAAGCAAGACTCATATGCAAAGGCTATGCTCAACAAGAAAGAATAGACTTTCAAGAAACATTTTAACCCATAGCCAGACTCGAAGCCATAAGAATGTTCCTTACATTTTCAAGCTTTCATAACTTTAAAGTATATCAAATGGATGTGAAATCTACATTTCTAAATGGGGACCTAGAAGAAGAATTGTATATTGAACAACCTGAAGGGTTCATTCTAGACAATGATAAAAATCTTGTTTTCAAACTTAAGAAGGCATTGTATGGGTTAAAACTTAAAACAAACTCCGTGTGCATGGTATTATCATCTTGACAGGTATCTTCAACAACAAGGCTTCACTAAGGGGTCTACAGATAAAAATCTATATATCAAAATGGATAAAGATAAACGTTTGATAGTTGTTGTTTATGTAGATGACATCATATTTGGAAGCAATGAAGAATATATGAATCAAGGATTTGCTTCAGTTATGCAACAAGAATTTAATATGTCTTTACTTGGTGAACTAACATACTTTCGTGGTCTTCAAGTTCAACAAACAAAGAATGGTATATGTCTCTCACAAACCAAGTACCTCAAGTAGATTTTGAAGAAATATGGAATGGAGAACTACAAGCCTGTATGCACACCAATGGTAACAAGATGCAATCTTAGTTCACATGATGATTCTCCTTTAGTGAATCAACTAGAATACATATCTATGATTGGAAGTTTTCTCTACCTTACAGGCATGAGACTAGATATTATGCATGCAATTGGGATTGTTGGACGATTTCAAGCAAATCCTAAATAAACTCATCTCCATGCAGTTAAGAGAATATTCAAGTATTTATAGGGAACACAAGATTTTGGTCTATGTTATCCAAAAGATGCATATTTTTCACTTCATTCTTACACAAATGCGGATTGGGCAGCCAATATTAATGATCGAAAGAGTACTAGTGGAGGAGAATTTTATTTGGGTCCTCGTTTGGTATCATGGTTCAGCAAAAAACAAATATCCATCACTTTATCTATTGTTGAGGAAAAATATGTTGTTGTTGCATCTTGTTGTACTCAACTTTTATGGATGATGCAAACATTGCAGGACATTCAATTAAATTTTCCTCAACCTATACCTATTCTTTGTGACAATACTAGTGCCCTAAGTATTTCTAAAATTCTTGTCATGCACTCAAAAACCAACCATATTCCAATCAAATATCACTTTTTGTGAGAACATGTGCTTGAACAAATGGTCAAATTGGAATATGTTCCTTCAAAGGAAAAAGTTGCAGATATATTTACAAAGCCTCTTCCACGAGATTCTTTTGAATATCTCAAACAGAAACTAGGAGTGATCTCTGCTTCATCACTCTGTTAATGATTCTAACAGATATTTCATGTTCAAGGGGAGCTGATACAGTCAAGTAATGCATATTACTTTCTGTATGCAAATTACATGAAGGACAGTCGTGTATATACGCGATTTTTGATCTATACAATTGCATATAAACAATGGAACAAACTCAAGAAAAGTCTCTGATATGGTTCAATATGATCAATCCTGACAAGAGAATAGTTGGCACAAGTTCAAGGGGAGCATATGTTATGCTTATAATAGCACATTGTTGTCATTATAGCTACTTAAGCACTACTTGCCAAATGATGATATTTTTCATTGCTTGCTGACATTGATGAAGAGTTGCTTAGTAATGCTTGAAAAGCATTGGTCATATACTGATCGTTGTTGATGACAATCATGGTATTTCTACCTTGAGGTCTTAGGTTTTGGTTATAAATGCCATATATGTATCTTGATGTAAAGTTCATGTAAAGACCCGTGTTGTAACAATTGTAATATGCAATCATGTTTTGGAGTCAAGTCAATTATATATGTAATCCCGTTTTGGACATTTGATGTAATGTTGAGTCAAATATGTAACCTCACTGTGTTGGGTGATTGATGTAAGCATGAGTCCTTGGTGATAGGAAAATCCATATTTGGTTGAGTTATAGAGTCATGCACTTCTTTTTATATCTTCCAGAAGATTCATCATATACGCAGGGGGAGAATGGTCAGTATACAGTTTTCATATTCAACAGATCAGACCTACAGTTCTCATCTCTACAAAGGGAGAGAAAATTCTTCATTTAACATTGGTTTGCCCTTTTCCCTTGATGCCAAAGGGGGAGAGTTGCTTGGTGTTTGGAGAAGAATGCTTGGAGTGAAGCTTGGTGTGCTTACAAATGTCTTTGCAAGTATTTATAGATGGTGGTGACCAAACACCAAAGTGGTTTCCATCTAGTCCAAAGGGGGAGATTGTTGGCATTATGGCTATAGTGTTGTCCTTGATGAAAACCTACTTAATAAAGATATCAACATGATGGTATCGGGATGATTATACAAGTTGTTACAGATGCGACAGAGAGAATGGACAAAGGAATATCAGTTTAGAGACAGAGGAATGATAAAGGTGGAGTTTGGGAAAGTATACGTGGATCTTATGAATAAAGACCGCGTACAAATGCAGTTATGGTGAATCAAAGTCGTGTACATGTTTTACACCATGGTAATTGGAATACCAAGGGCCTTTATCATTATATTGGCCCATAGTAATGAGTGTGACAATGGATATTTGATCCCATCAAAAAATACCATTGGCATTACTAAGGGATTGGCCTAAGTTATTGGCTAAGGCTTATACTATATAAGGAGATGGAGATGAAGTGTTAGTGTGTGACATTTTGTGTAATATATGAATGATTTGATCTAAAACAAGTGTGCACCAAAGAGCAAGGAAAAGACACAGATCTGAAAAATCTAAAGTATGGTATCATATGTGTTTGTTTGATTTACTTAATGAAAATATTTTACTGTGAAATATTTGGTAAAATATTTGTGGTGATAATGATACTCTGACATGAATATGAGAAATTAAGGGTTGTGAAGTATATTTTGTGGTTGTAGTGAAGGCATGATTCAGTGAGTATAGATTTGTACGTTGGTTTGCCTCTAAGAGGGCGCGTACATACGTGGATCTGCTTCTGGGTAGTCGTGTATACATTCTATGAAATTTCAGAATCTGTACGCAAGTGTCAAACATGAGAAGCACGTACATACGTAGATGCTCTGTGTAATAGTCATGTATACATGTTTTGGTTTGCAATGTGAGTTGATGATGATGTTTGATCTGTTTTGTTATGTTTGTTGTTGTTTGTTGATGAAGTCTTTATTATCATAATTGTGTTTGACGGTATAGATTGGGTTGAATTGATTATGAAATAGAAGTTGACTAGTGACGATGCTACTATGTGGTAATTTGTATTTGGTTCAGTGATTTATGTGGGCTTCAGTATCTGATTGAGTGATTGATTCAATGGTAAGATGACTCAGATTCGGTTATCAATGTTTTGAGATCTGTACACATGTACTCTTAAGAAGAAGTGCATACATACATGGGTATGATTTAGGACAGTAGTGTACACCTTCTGACATATGGTTGATCAGAGTTTGCAGTGACAACAACTAGTTTCAGTGAAAAACAAAACTTGGTCTGGTATTCTGGTGAATGGTTGTGCACTAATATGATATGTTATGAATTGGTTTGACTTATTTGTTTTTGGTTGATTCAGATTCAGTGATTGATTTGATGATTTATTTGGTTCAATACTTGGGTAGTTGATTTTAAAATTGTTGGAGTGGATCTAGTTTGAAACATTTTGAAAAGTGATCGACAAAGAGTTGAGGATAGCAGTATTCATAAAGGGGGTTGTATCTCTCTTCTACTAGAAGCTGGAAAATGAGAGAAGGTTCTAGCCTTCTGCAGGTAGGAGTCTGCATGTTGGTTAGAGTTTGTGCCAGTGCAAGATTGTAATAAGTTTCATTTTTAATAAAAGAAGACAGAGACACAACAATGATGGTTTTCTCCCACATTGGGTTTCCACCTAAAATCTTGGTGTTCATATGGTTTTTGTGTGTTGATGTTCTATCTACTTAATAACTATTCATAATTACTAAAAATGAAGTAATGATACACTGGTTAATGTTGAACAAATTAATGATCAGATAAGTTATCTAGATATACGTGAGTTTCTTTAATAACAGTTGTGTACATACGCTAGTTTCCTTTATAGCAGTAGTGTATACAAATTAGAATAAGAAATTGAATATTTGAAGTGTGTAAACTAGTGATTTAGCCCAACGACGCCCCTCAGCCCTCTTTATATTTTTCCTAAAAAGAAAAATGTATATGATTTTGGCCATGCAACCAATTTTTTATAATATAAATAATAATCTTATATATATTATATATATATTATATTTATATATATATTATTACATTTTTAAAATTTATCTCCATCTCGATAATTTCGATAACATGTTATAGATTTCACTAAATATTTTTAATGAATAGACAAATAAGATAAATTAAGGATACATAGAAATTTGGATAAATGAAAAAGATTAATTACTATTTTTTTCAAAATATTTAACTAAATTAAAATGTTGTTTTTTTTCTCATAAATATATTAATATTAAAATTATTTATAAATAATTATTATTTTTTCTCCCAAATTAAACAAATTTTAAAATATTATTTTTTTTCCTCGTATTATATTAATAATATTAAATATTTATATCTTGAAGTAACTGTATTGTGAGTTGAATACTATATTAATTGAAATAAATGGGAGTTTTCTTTTCCTAGATAAGTAGGGAGGGTGATAATATAAATGCCATATATGTATTATTCAAAGGATATTTAGCATTTAGAAGATCTTCCAAGATCTTAATGAAGGTGGAAATTATCCCATGTTAATTATTATCAAATATAAATATGACATATAATTATGTTTGACTTGTATACTTGAGTTTATACTATGTTAATTACTATCAAATAGAAATATGACATATAATTATGTTTGATTTGTATACCTTCATTTCAAGTATTATAGTTGTAGAAAATCATGTAGATTCACAAGCTCATGCAATGTACTAAAGTAGGGGATAAGAATCTACTTTTACTTTCAATTGGTGGAAGCCAATAGATCGATAAAACAAATATGAAAAAGGAGGAGACAAATCAATGGCACATAACACAAGATGTATCTAGGGAAAGCCACTACTCAAAACCTCGTTATTTGTATTGCATATATCAGAAATCTAAGTGAAGATACAAATCTTGTTCTCACTAGAACAATTCTGCACAAAGATATTCAACTCTCTCAACTCACAAGCTAGCTCTTGGCCAACACAGCGAATTTTGCAGCTCTCCAAACCCCTAAATTCTTGCGTAATTCCTAGGATGAATAGCTTGTATTTAAAGGGAATTCATGCTTCCAAAACTGTGCAATCCAAACATAGGATCAATATCTTATGCATGCATGATATTTACACTCCAGTAAATAATACCACTGATAGTACATTGTCCCTGCACTTTAGTCTCAACTGGGTATTTCTCTGATTTGGCACGCATGAGTTTCTCATGAGGGAATCTTAAGTCAACTGGAGTAGTACTAGTGGATGCACTAGTGCACCAACTAACTGTTAGTCCTCTATTAGTTCCACAAATAGTTTGGAACTAATTTAACTAAACTTAACTCAGTAAACTGAGTGATCTAATTTCCAACTCAATTTAAACTCATATTGGACCCCAAAAACTTAGGGAGAACATATACATGACTACAAAAAGACTTCCAACTCGAAATTCCTAAGTTAATTAAACTTAATCAATTATTTACAAGATTCCATGAGAATAGAATTTGATTTTAATTATCATTTTAATTCAGGGACAAATTAAATTGATATTTCTTGTTTCCATTTCTCAACACTCTCTCTCAACAAAAAGGTTATTATTAGCTACCCCGATCTTGTCTCTATGAAACTTGAATTTACATATTGACAATGCCTTTGTCAAAATGTCATCATCTTGCTCCTCCATGGGAATGTACTCTAACAACATAATCTGCCTCAATACACAATCTCTGAGATGATGATAGCAGATATCAGTATGATTGGACCGATCATGAAACACTGGATTTTTAGAGAGTTTGATACAACTCCGATTATCGTAGTAAATCATTGTTGGATCCATTCGCTGACCAAACAAACCAACCAGCATCTTCCTCATTTAGATGGCCTCACGTGCTTCCTAACTCGCAACCATGTACGCTGCCTCTACCGAACTGAGTGCAACCGATCTATGTTTCCTGTTGTACCAAGAAACTACCACTGACCCAATACTCAAGATCCCTATTGATGTGCTCTTCCGGTCGGATGGACTCCCTACCCAATCTACATCGGTGAAGCCTTGAAGCTTCACTCCCTCTGTCCATATGTACCATAATCCATACTGAGAAGTTCCCCTGAGGCATCTCAACACATGCTTTGCCACCTTCCAATACAGCTTGGTAGGCCTAACCATCACTTGACTAAGCTGGTTAATTGCATAGCAGATATCCATTCGTGTGTTCACCAAGTACATGAGTGAACCCACAAGTTGCCTATAAATAGTAGCTTCCACTACTTCCCCTGAAGTAGCATCCTCCTTCCTCCAGTTACTTGCTAGAGTAGTCTCCATGGGTTTGTTTCTCTCCATGCATAATCTCTTAAGTATCTCATTGGCATACTTGCCCTTGCCATGAGACACAAACAACTCCCTATCTCTCTATCATACCTCTATGCCAAGAAAGTAATGCATGAGCCCCATGTCCTTCATCTCAAACTCTATTGCAAAGTCCTCCTTGCAAGACTTGATCAATTGATCATCACCTGTCATTATGAGATCATCAACATAAAGTATAATGATCAAAA
>APFE031349322.1:96875-113239 GCA_000404065.3 Pinus taeda
TTTAAACTCACAAAACTTTGTGAAAGTTTGATCATTTTTCTGCATGAAAAATACCCAGCATTTTCGAGAATAATCATCAACAAATATAACATAATACTTGTGTTTGGCCATAGATGTTGTCGAGAATATTCCACACACATCGGAATGGACTCTCTCTAGAATAGCCTCTGCTCGACTGTCTCTTTCATGAAAGGAAGACTTGGTGCATTTTCCCAAAGTACACCATTTTCATGTATCAACTTGCTCAAACGTACCTTTGGGAAGACCGATAGAAATTTGTTGCAATATCTTCAAAGCCCCATGATGCAAGTAGCCCAATTGCTTGTGCCACAATTCATCAACGTCTCGGCTCTGCGCCCTTTCTGCTTTTGTGCTCAAAGCAGCACACTCCTCTACCTCCATCTTATATATATTCTTCACCTGAATCCATATCTTCTTTATTTGACCTGTGGTTATGTATCAAAGGAACGCTTTTCCTTTCGAGAAGATCACATCATAGCCTCTATCCTCAAGCATGGCAACGGATACCAAGTTCTTCTTCAGCCCGGGCACATACATAGCATTCTTTAAGATGAGTGGAGCCCCATGCTCCCTCTGAAAAGTAATCGTGCCCAATCCAGTAACACTATATTTCCCATCGTCACCCATCTCGATATGCATCTGGAGATCTTTCTCCTCCATGTCACTAAATAAATTTGTCACTATTCATGTGGAATGAAGCTCCATTGTCTAAGTACCATACACTTCCCATCATTGATGACTCCATGCATGCATGCAATGAGGAAAAATTCCAATTCGAATTGAGAGGCCGAAGCCTCACCCGCCGCTCCTCCTGAGGACTTCTTCTTGGACTTCTTGAGTGGACAATTTGTAGCAAAATGGCCCAGCTCATGATAATGAAAGCACTTAACTTTCGTCATGTCTTTCTTCTTACCTCCATGATAAGAATCTAATTTGGAATGGGAAGTTTTCCCTTTCCCCTTCTTCGCCTTAATCGTTAAGGCACAATTTTCTTCATCGTCAGTCTTTGATGAAGAACCATCCCTAATGTTCCTCCTGATCTCCTCCTGCATCAAATCCAACCACAATCCTTTCCAATCTGGAAACTTCTCCCAACCATTGATAGAGTCCTGATAACTATGCCAACTCTTTGGGAGTCCTAGAAGAGCAAGACTCACCATATCATCCTTGACAATCGTGATTCCAACACTTCCAATTTCATCACAACATTGAGTGAACTTGGTAAAGTATTTTGGAATTATCTTGCCTTTCTCCATTTTGATTTTTCAAAGTTTGTCCTTCAGTGCCAATTTCCTTTGGTCACTGTTGTTCTGATGCAAGTCTGTCAATGTTTTCCACATAGCATACAAAGCTTCCTTGCCATGGAGACTCGAGACAATGTGGTCTCGAACTCCCTCAAGGATTATCCACTTCGCCTTCGCCACACACTTCTTCCATTCAGCGAAATTATGTGCATTCAATGTTGTTGGCTTAGGAATTTCTTGATCAATGAATTCCTTCAAGTCATTATCCTCTAGCACAGCCTCCTTTTGTCCCTCCAAACTATAAGATCCGAGCTTCCTTCCAAGGCATACTCGAGCTGCAATTCGTACAACATCATTTGCAGATGCTGAAGTATGTATTGCAAATTCGAATTTCACCTGTAACCCAAAACTCAAAAATTCAAAATATCCTCTAGTTTATTGTTCTCAACTCCAATACCATGTAGAAAATCATGTAGATTCACAAGCTCATACAATGTACTAAAGCACAGGACAAGAATCTACTTCTACTTTCAACCAGCGGAAGCCAGTAGATCGATGAAAACGATATGAACAAGAAGAAGACAACTCAATGGCACATAACACAAGATTTATCTGGGGAAATTCACTACTCAAAACCCTATTATCTATATTGCATATATCAGAAATATGAATGAAGATACAAAGCTTGTTCTCACTAAAACAATTCCGCACAAGTATGCTCAACTCTCTCAGCTCACAAGCTAGCTCTTGGCCAACACTTAGCTAATTTTGCAGCTCTCTAAGCCCCTAAACTCTTGTGTAATTCCTTGGATGAATAGCTTGTATTTAAAGGGAATTCATGTTTCGAAAACTGTGCAATCCAAACATAGGATCAATTTCTGATGCATGCATGATATTTACACTCCAGTAAATAATACCACTGATAGTACATTGTCCCTGCACTCTAGTCTCAATTGGGCCTTTCTCTGAACTGGCATGCATGAGTTTCTCATGAGGGAAGCTTCAGTTAACTGGAGTAGCACTAGTGCACCAACTAATTGTTAGTCCTCTATTAGTTCCACAAACAGTTTGGAAATAATTTAACTTAACTTAACTTAACCCAGTAAACTGAGTGATCTAATTTCCAACTCAATTTAAACTCATACTGGACCCCTAAAACTTAGGGAGAACATATACATGACTACAGAAAGACCTCCAACTCGAAATTCTTAATTTAATTAAGTTAAATAAACTTAATTAACTATTTACAAGTTTCTATGAGAATAGAATCCGATTTTAATTCTCATTTTAATTCAAGAACAAATTAAACTGGAATTTCTTGTTTCCATTTTTCAACAATAGTTCAATAATCTTCTTGAAATTTTATTGATGAATGAATTTTCTACTTAGTGATAACAATTTTTCATTTCAAATCCACTAAAATGTCATGTTTGCTAAGATTTTTTAACTTACAAATGATAGTGTCTTAGATTAATGGTAACATTTTTTGGTGATAACAATTTTCCATTTCAAATCCACTAAAATGTCATGGTTGCTAAGATTTTTTAACTTACAAATGATAGTGACTTTGATTAATGGTAACATTTTCCTTTTTTATTTCTTTTTTTTGTTTGTATCAAGAGCAATGGTATACTTGTCGCCTATCACAGAGGAGGCTAAGGGTTGAGTTGAAGGGAATGCCCCTATACTCCTAAGCCTAACATGATTTCCCATAAACATGCTAGGTTGATAAACCAAATTTCGAACCTAGTTGGGGGCCCAATATTGGTTAGCAAACACTTTTCAGTGTGGGTTGTCCACTATTTGGCCCAACCCAATGGGATTTGATTAATGGTACCCTTAAGCCTTAAATGCCTTAATTTCAAAAATAACTTTATAAAGGTTTTTAAAGACCTTTTTCTAATTAATTGTACTCTTAATCCCTAGATACCCTAATTTTAAAAGTCACCATAGAAAGGATTCTAAAATAAACTTGTAACAACACATAAACACATGCACACACACACACATACACAATTATGAAATGTTGATAACAAGATAAACAAAATGGAAGAAGAGGAGATAGTTGATTTATCCCTAAATCTAGTACAATACATCGCATGAAAACTACCTCTTCCCTTCACAAGAGGAGTAATTCAAGCATGGTGTGGGAAGGATACCTATGACTCCAAGGTGATTCAATAACCTCTTGGAATAAAGGCAAGGCGAATTCCTGACAAAGGGGAGTTTTAAATAACTTGAATTTGTTAGACTTGGACCATGGGGGATATTAACCTCATGAGATTGTTTTTTAAAACTAGGAAATGCGTGGTTGCAAATCTAATTTGTTGACATTGGATTGGTAGAGATTGGTTGATGTGATGGAGTTAATTCCACGGAGAATCTACAAGAAAGGCACTCAAACTAAAAATGAAAAGTCCAAATCAAAGGTAAGCAAGGATGTCATGGAGGAAAATGGTCTCTTGATCTCATCCATGATCAATTTCATGGAAAATTCATGAGTTGTGAGGGAAAACTATAAATAATGGAATTTTGTGGTCATAAGCAATAAAGGGCCTAGAGTTGAATACAATCACTCCATCTAAGGGCTTGAAAAGCTTTGAAAATTTCTTTGTTATTGGATCTAGGCATGGCTTAATTGGAAATAAAGATTCACTTCATCCTAAAGGAGGACATAAACCTTTTGCGAATTAGTTGGTTATGTTCCATTCACTTAGTGAGAAAAAATGTACCCCTTCCCCTATTTTTGTCATTTTTGTCATTGCTAAAGCTGAGTATTCCATTTTTAATGAATATGATTAGGTATTTCATAATTCTAAGCTTATAATGTGAATCATGGTGGTGTAAGGGTTTTCAAGGGACCAAGATAAATGGATGATGTTAGGGTTATTACCTCCTTAGTAGGAAGAGACTTAAGAGTAGCCAAAGTGGAGGAAAGAATGAAAATTGTTTTGGAATAAGATGGAATTATGCATCCAAAGACAACTTTGATAGGACATTTTTTCCAAAAGAAATAAAGTGAAGTCACTTGAATAATGAATTGAATTTTGTGAAAAAGTGACATGAGGGTATGCACCAAGATTTTTGCTTCTTGTATAGAGGGCATTGCTTTTTCATTAGTGAAAGATAGATTAGGACAAGAGTAATAAAGGTACTTGGTGTTGGGAAAACACACTCCTCACTCTAAATCATTGGGAGCCAATATTTGATCTTATGAGATGAAGAGAAAATCTAACCGTTATCTAGATCAAACTACCCTTTCTCCCCATAGAGTTGTGGCATCATGACATCAAGGTCATTGGAAAACTAATACTGGGAAAGTTTATCACAATATATGACAAATCTAGAAGTATGGATTGTTCTTCCACAACAATGGCAAAGATTTATGTGAAGTTAGATTCAAAAGATGGTTTTCTATGCGGGATTAACATTGGAGTGGGTGACATGAACTTCAAGCAATGCATAAACTATGTAAACATATCTTCAGTTGGAGTATGTGCAAAACCTATGGACACTTGAAGCACACTTGTCCTAATAAGATATGTTAAATGGCATGCATTTAATGATTAGCTACTATGGATATGGAAAATATTTTTTGAAAAGATTTGATGAAGAGCCCCAAAAATGGAAATCCTATTGGCATAAGCAAAAGAGAGATGCCCAACACCCTTTTCAAAATCAACCTAGATAAGTATAGTTATGTATAATCAAAAGAGATATGCCCAATACCCCTTCAAATTCAACCTAGATAAGTATAGTGATGCATAAGAATGTGTGTGAGAAAGAGAGAAGGGGAGGGAGGCTTAAAAAAGTAGATGCATTCTCAGTTTACAAGAGATATCAATGGTCTACAATTTAAGCTAGATATGGCTATAGGGCATAAAAGAAATGGAAAGGAATTAGTGTAGTAACCATCTCTTTATCCATGTATTTCACACAACCCAAACTTTGTAAGAATAGCGTAACTGTCCAAAATTAAGGCAAAGAGAGTATCCAAATTTTGGATATGTAAACATGTTTTTCCTACCTACAATACACTTGATCTATCAAATTCTCTTCTTTCTTTTCAAATAACTCTTCCCTGCCTACAGAATACACCTGGGCCACCCTCTCCCTCCCTCCCCACTCCCACTCCACCCCTCCTCCCTCCCACTCACCGCCGCCCCCATCCCCACCCCCACCCCCACCCCCAAATTTTCTTTCAAATACCTTAAATCCTAAAATCTTACCTTGAAGAACATTTTAAGCATTTTGTTCAAAGAAAAGTTTTTTTAGTTAAGAATAAGGAATGTGTTGGTGTATGTACTTTGTGCATTGCACTACCTTTGAATGCAATGTATGTTACCCTTGCCTTTCCTTTACAGAATCAAGCGCAACACCCATGAAGAACACAGAGTGCTTAAAGGAGATGATTTACCACCGCATGTCGCATTGCCAAATACCTTATCCCCACATCCTACCATTCTACCACACATTGCACACTACATCCACTCCTCTCCATTACATACCACATCCATCTACCACACACTGCACACCACATCCCTAACCCTTGTATGCTCATTCCCCCACCCAACCCATATCCATTAGAGCTTTCTTTTCTCTCCTCGCACAAGATAATCATCACCATCGTGTTCCACATCTCCAAACCACATTTGGACGCAAAATGAGTTTTTTCACCCCTAGATTGTAGTTCCTCCACCTACACATTTGAGTTTGAAAATTTAATGCTTATGTTATGATTTAGTGAGACATACCCTTTTGGCCATTGACTATTATACAGTTATCCACTAAAGAAAGGTTAATCGTAACTCAATTTCCCTCTCTATATCTCTTGTAATATGAGTATTATTGTTGTGTGCCAAAGACTTCATTGCCCGAAAAGCACAAGTTCATGTAGTTGAAGCATACCTAAGAAATTTCACCACTACTAAAGGTAGAACCATGAAGTTTTTAGCTCAAAAATGATAAATTTCAAACTTGACTTTTGTGATTGTATGCTCGAAGCTTTTTGAAAATTTCACATCGATTTTTAAAATCAATGTTTCAAACCAAATTGTTATAGCACATCCTCAAAAATAATTATGTGAAGAGCATCTTGTCTATAACATAGATTAATATCAATTAAATTCAAATAAAGTTTAATTACTATGGTCAATGATATCATGAATTCACTAACTCAGACAAACAATATCAATAGCATTGTGTGAGAAACATTTTAAAAAATCACATCCATTTTTAAAACCAATCTTTTAAACCAAACTAATATGATGCATCCTCAAAAAATTAAATTATGTAAAAAAAAAAAAAAAAATTACAAATAATATCAATTTAAATTAAATTAAAAATAAATATTAAAAATAAGTATATAGATAGATTTTTATTTAATTAAAACTAAATAATATATAACAGTGAATTAATATTATATATATAAATAAAAACTCATTAATTAGTTAATATTTAAAATAAATAAATTATATATATTACATTTAATAAATTTATGTATTATAAATATAATATATATCTATTAATACTTAATATATACTTACTATTCAAATATACTTACTATTCAAATATAGTTTATGATTATTATGTCATCAAATTAAGACCTAACATTGTCACCTTATTATTTATATTGTCACCTTATTATCTATATGAGTAAAATAAAAAGATATAAATGTAATAATCATTATATTTGTAAATGTTATTATGTTATCTTATTATTTATACGAGTAAAAGAAAAGATACAAATGTAATAATCATTGTATTTGTAAATGTCACCTTATTATCTATATGAGTAAAATAAAAAGATATAAATGTAATAATCATTATATTTGTAAATGTTATTATGTTATCTTATTATTTATACGAGTAAAAGAAAAGATACAAATGTAATAATCATTGTATTTGTAAATGTTATTATGTAATATGTGTATATATAATTTAATGTAGGTAACCATGTATACATATCGAAATGATCATATATTGTTTAATTTCTTATGTATTTTTGGTCTACTATTGGGAAACCAGATTATTGAAAATACAAAAATATTTTCTCTATAAAATATATATATATATATATAATTTTTCATAGGCACAAGTCCTCAAAAAGCTTACAATATCTTGTCTTCGAAACCACAAAAATTGCCATATTAGTGAGACAAGGACAAGTTTCCATGGCAAGTTGAAGCAAACCATAGCAATGACCTTTAAAAAAAAACATCATCATGCCGAAACTAGGAGGTTGAAACATCCACATCAATGGGCAATGGATCACCTAGACTATCTAGACGAGTAGGCCCTTCATGCATCACCTAGACTATCTAGACGAGTAGGCCCTTCATGCATCACCTAGACTATCTAGACAAGTAGGCCTTTCATGCAGTAAGGCCACTTCAATCTTAGCCAAACATTTGTCCATGGGTTTGAATTCCAATTGAAGCTCATCCGTTGTCAAGATAATTTCATCTTTTGCCTCATCTTGATCAAGAAGCAACTATCCAAAAGTGTTTTAAGTTGTCAGTAGAGGTCCATAATGCGCATGTATTGGTTCTGATGTCCACAAATATGGCCAGTATTTGTCACCCAATTAGCCACTATTGCTATGAATTCAAAGTCAAAATGATAGTCACGCTCTATATTATATATTCCTCGAATTCTCTAATTTCTTGTTGAATTTCGGGTGGAGTTTGCATGCAGAAGTGTTGAGTTGAGGATTGAGTTAGGGTTCTTTCACATGAGCTCCCATGGGAGCCACGACCACGAATTCCCTTCTAAGACTAGAATCTTTGCCTAAGCATGGTAATTGGCCAGTGGTTAAGAACCATGCGTAGCAGGGATGCATGCTGAAGACAGAAGCACTGACCTAGATTTGAAAACCCAACTTCATGCCATGACAATCAATCTTAGATATCAATTAGTCCCCAAGACCAAAAGAAACCTCGTCGAAAGCTTCGTGTTTTGAAACTGCGCAAGGAGACTCAGGGGACCACCTCTCGCAATCCTTGACCACTAATCAAGACTGAAGGACATTAGAACATGCACCCCCTATAGTTATCCTCCTTGAGACAAATCCACAAAACCAACAACACTCCAAGTTCCAACCTCAAACCACCAAGTGAAATAGAAAATACGACCCCTCATAACCACTAACCATCATTTAAAACTAAAACAAGACACCATAAATTGTACCTCCACATGATATCATCTATAAGGTAGCACCATGAAACCAATAGGACCCCTAGTTTTGACCAAAAACCACCAAGCAAACGAAAACCAAGACAACTTGAAAGAGACCATCGAGCTAGGCAATCACTGTAATGGAATCCTTGATAAGGGGAAGAAGAGATAAAAACTAAGGAGAAGCCATTGTTGAGTATATAGATGCAAGCCAAGGGGGCTTGATCCCTCACCTAGACCACTCTCAAGCAAAGCACGAAGCCACCAAAAATTCCACATGCAGATACAAAGTCTAACTATTAAAGCAATAGCAAAGAAGAGCAAAGAGTCCATAAGACTCAACATTAGTGGATGGAAGTTATCAATATGTAGAGCCACAACCATCATGAAACAAAGCGAGATGCCTTTGAGATGCTTCCCATATCCTATTTCCACCTTGCAGCTCTCACGTTGCACGTGGGAGGAGCCTAATCCAAATTAAGTGCCATTACACTGAGGAATGGGTGTACTTCCATATCCTTACACATTGCATTCATTACAGAGGGTGGCAAGCACTTCCCCCTTAGATAGAGCTTGAGATTATAGTGGATATGCCACCCTCACCTCCCCTTGCTTCCCTAATCACCCCATACATTGTTATTTATAGACAATAACTCTCTACATATATTTAAAATAAAGAGGAAAAAAATATGTAAATAAAAAGAAATTTTTTTTAAAATGAAAAAAATAAGATGTAGAGACAATTGTGTCTTTAAATTTTGTAAGGGTGTGGTATTGTTTCTCAAAGTGTCAACTTTGTTAGGTTTCAATTGGTTTCTCTTTTGGAATGCTTGGACTTTAGTTACTGGGATTCCTTACCGCTTATGTTAGGGCTACTCCTTTTAATTTGGTCAGGTCTCAATTTGGGCAGGACGCTCTATGTTGTGGGGGAAGGAATTGTTCTTGTTAAGAGTTTGGGTACTGGGTTCTCTCACAATATGGTATGGTCCTGAGGGATTTAGTGTCCTATGTCTTTGAGTTTCCCTAAATTGGGTCATTTGCTTGAATGGTCCTCTAGTGTGGCGTTGGGGGATGATTTGTTAGTTCCACAATCGGGGGTTCAAGGGTCTATCGTCCATCCAACCTCTTGTATCGCAAGTCATGGTGCATGACCTTGTTTAGCTTGATCTCCTACTACAGTCATCATGCCTCCTCGTTAGCGAATGATAAGGAGGGGCGGTATGGGTAATATTGGCTTTAAGAGAACTCGGCCTTTTTCATTTGACTATGTTGAACTTTGTTTGACATTGTTCCTCTTGAAGTGAGGAGAGAAATTCTTCAATTGGAGGCAAAAGAATCTGAGGAATGCCCCTACCATTCTGATTCTGAGATTTAGGTGACAAACACAGATCTAAAAAGGATCCTAGAGGACCCAAGTAGATTTCGTAAGAGACTTCATTTCTTGTACTCTCTGGCTTTGCATTAGCAAATGGATACATTGTTGTGTCTAATCTTCAAAGGCAAACAAGTTGAAAACTATAATTTATTTTCTAGATTGGAGGATATCATATGCATGTTATGAAATCAATGTCTCTATCTTGATAATGTTAATCCTAGATTGGCTTGAGTGGAAAGTTTTTGGTATCATATTCTACGTCTAGTGACCTGACTAATTGTCCTGTGGATAGTGCTCAAGAACTCACTATTATCTCATCTGAGCAGGATTAGACATTGGGATCATATGTTTTTTTGTTGACATTTTGTTAATTTTGTACCAATGTTGTAGAGGCATCTCTCTTGGCTTTCACAACTTGGAATGTGTTGGGTATATGGCGGTTTGAATGTTATTCTTGGGTACTTACTTTTTTGTTGTAAGTGAATTGTGCCCCAACGATGTTACTTTTTTGTTGTAAGTGAATTGTACATAAACAATGTTACTAGTGGGTTCTCTACAGTACTTGGAGCCTGGTGAATCCATATGTTCTTTGTGGGAAGGTGATGTTGTTCGTGGCTAATTTATGGTAGGTGCAGTTCTCATTGGTTCGTGGCTGGGATGTGAATGCTCTCTCTATCTTTTGAGAGCAATCAACTAATTGATGGGAAACTTCTCCTTGGCGCCTTGGATCTTGGTTCTATCACTATTTTTGCAAATAGATATTGCTCATGGCAAGAGTTATGACTATGGCTATGGCTATGACGTCATTGAAAGCTTTGTTGTTGCATACACCTATAGTTGTCTCAACAATGCAAAGTTGCATGTTCTTGTACTAGTGTAGCCCCTAATTCTTGGTTAGAAAGGGAATGGTTTTTCACTTAAGTTCATATGTCATTCATCATTAAAATTGAGTCATTGTTAGTTTGTTGTGGGAAGGAGTATTACACTCCCCTGGCTCTGTATTTTTGACTATATGGTATGGATGTTTATGATGTACTTCATTTTGTGTTAATGAAAATCAAGTTGCCGCTAATAACAAAAAGACAATTATAAGTCACCCAATGAAGAAACTAAGTAGAAGATAAAGTAGGAATCAATTTTTTATTGATCTTCTAGCCATTGCCTCTATTTAGGTTATTGACTTCCCTAAAATTACCATTATAAATAATAGAGTTATTATTAACTACACATAATGTACTCAAGTCTTTATTACTAAATTCTAAGTCTTCATTAATTTTCAATTTATCAATACTCATTCATACAGATATCTAATCCACTTAGATTTTTATTGATATTAATTTAATCCTTACTCAGATTTTTATTGATATTAATTTTATCCTTACTCATATTAACTATATTGAAAGTATTCAATGATGAAAGTAAGATATTTTTATTGATATTAATTTAATCCTTACTCATATTAAAAATATTGAAAGTATTCAATGATTAAAGTAAGATAGGGTTAAACTAGCTTACCCAATTCACAATGTTGTCTGAAATTCCAATTGTTCACATTCCATTGACTAGTCCACCCTAAACTTGTGTCCTTCATATTAAGGACCCTTATTGCGATTGCAAATTCTTTGGCCTTATCGACGTGGCTAAGTGGGCCCCCTTCCTCTCAATTGTTGTCTGCATTTAGAACCCATCCCATTGTAATGCCAAGAAACTCTTTTCAAAATGAAAAAGCAGAGGGTAAGTTGATGTGAAATTAATGCACGCCACCACCCTCAAGGTTTCTCCCCCTCCCACTCCCCATGAAATGAAATTCAAATCATGATTCTCACCTCCTCCGCTATACTTGAATCCCTGATCCTGTAAAAAACATTCAGATACTTATCAATGGATTGGTATCCCTATGACGTTCATGAAACGAACCATTAGAATTTTGATTTAGTGAAAAGTATCGATTTTGGATTCACCGGTTTAGATTCTCGCTTGGAATTTAGACGAAACAATGAAAAGTATGATAAAGATGATTTCCCTCTCTCTATCATTGTGGATGATTCAAATAGAGGTTGTTGATGTAAGAAACGTGTTACAATCTTGAGAACCCTCAATATTGACAATTATGCTACTATTAAGTTTAACCCTATCAAGATAGTCACTGATGGAGTAAAATGACAACAGTTTCCTAAAGGGAAAGAGGCACTCTGATAAACATGGCTAGGCAAGAAATAGGTGTAACAGTGACTTTGGCCCACAAACACTAGATCTAATCCCATCAAGAGGCTAAATTTTAAGGTTCACTGAGTTGTGAAGTTTTTTGGAGGAAAAATTGCAACTTTAACAGATGATGATCAGAAAGGATAGATTCCATTCTCTTCAGCAGGGAACTCTATAACTATGCATGTGAATGCAATTTGCAATGCATTCATACAACAACACTCAACTGCACTTGCATGGGGTATTTTGTGCACATATAAAAGAGCCTCTCAAGACTACATCAAATATGTTGGATCATATTGTGCTAGTAGATCTGACTAGATGTAGAAAATGGAATGGAACAAAAAGTAATTTTGGTGCTTGTTTATGGTACATTTTTATATATCTCCAACTGATGCTACCAAAGAGAGTGGAAAGGACATGAAGCTTGATTTTTCAAATTGTGAAGAGTGCAGCAAAAGTAATATGCCATTAATCAAACTTTTCCAAAGAGAAATAGATAAGGTCACTAAAATAAAATACGAAGGTAAGTTACTGATCCATAATGTTGTGGCTAATAAAGCACTAAGTTGGAAGGAAATAGCATCTAACACTTTCACAGAGTTTATTACGATCAAGTTTATCAGCTCGAGTGTGATTTTGCTCACCATTTTTCTCTAAATTGTCATTGTAGTAATACAAAATGTTGCACAATGTCTGAGACACAAGTAGAACCATTTCCCTTATGGGTAGATTTTTACACAGAAAATAGACCATGTCAGTCGATTGAGGACATAGCAAATCCCTTTAGTAAATATGGAAAAATTTTAGATGAAGCAAAAAACAGTTACTCTTCAAGTGATAGAAACAAAGCTCCACAAGGAAGTATATATGGAAATGCCTTTATATCTTTTGAAAGGTTTGTTCTGTCTTTTCTCATGGAAATCAACAAGAATATGAGGCCTATTCACAAGAGAGACTCAATTGTATGGCTTTCTTGCTTAGGAAGCAAGGTAATAGGCTCTCTAGGAAGGGCTAGAAGGATTCTTGAGGCTAGGGTTTGGGAATATATCTCGTAAAGTTGATTCCTAGGCCTAGGAATCCTTATGGAGAATAGATCTTTGTATGATCTTTGTGGAATTTGAGTTGTTAGGCTGCAGGACCACACGCGACCAAGTGGACTCAGAATTAGGTCAAGGAAGTGGGATTGATCACTTAAGGAGGGGCTTGGCCTAATTGTGGAAGAGAAGAGGATCAATGGACAAATATTATTAAAATAAAGTGCAATGATCCAAATGAGGTCACTAGCCAAGGGAACCCTAGGGCAGGAAACGATCCTTGTGCTAGGGCTTGCAATATCTTGATATCCCACTGTCAGAATTTCGTGAAATTTGGAGGGCCTCTAGAGGAAACCCTATCACAATAATGGGCAAGCGATTGAAGTCTTTTGATGGCTAGAACGTGAGATAATCGATGCCCTAGAGGACCTATGGAGGCTAGGCATAGAAAGAGAAGGAGAGGTGAGAGAAATATACATTTAGAGTGACCACCTATGGAAGGACCAGTGCCTTATCCTTTAGGAGAGATGGAGTCAAGAGAATTTATGGCTTGGAAAAGGTTTACCCAATCAAGGAGGTTTTCACGCAACTTCGCATGGCATTAGGGCATGAGAGCAACTACTTGAGATCCTTATACTTTGATATGCGGTAATTGATGACTTATCAAGTTGTATTTTGACAAAATAATCTCTAGGAACCTTCACCCATTCACACATGGCCCATGCAATGATGCAACGCTATAAAAGATCAAAATTTCCATAATTTAGCATAAGAAAGCGGTAAATTTCAAACTTGTATAGCAAAAATCCCAGCAACATTCATGTGACAAAGTAAATAACAAGAATTAGCATGAAAATATTACTTACATGGGAAAAAGAGTATATCTAATCATCATATTATGCCAATAATGAAGCTCCAAAAAAAGAGAAAGATATCCAAACATCAAAATTCATCCATAACATCCAAACTCGTCCTCCAAAAGGGAATGCGAGAAATTCTCAAGAGCTACTAGATCCAATCCAAGTGATGATGATCAAAATGAATCATCTCACTTTTATTTATACAATCACTAAGGAGTTCGATTTGCTCAATTTGGCCTAATTGAACCCCAAATAATAAAATAATGTGAAAAAATAACATCTCTTGATGACAAGCCCACCAAGATAGCTCAATAACACAATAATAAGCCTCCCAAGAGGGTCGAATAATCAATCAAGTGAGTCGTTGGGCCTTTGAAGAGGCCTAATGAAGTCCAAGTGTGCCATGATGTGAGAATGGACCTCAAAGATAGTGGACAAGGGGTTGGCCCCCTGTTTTCCAAGCAAATCCCTGTGGTGCCCCCCAAGTGGGTGTGGAGGGCACAAGGACATTCTCATGGGTCTCCAAGTCAATCGAAAGTGCTTGTAAACCATCTGTAAGGGCTCAGATAATGACATAAGCCCTCATCTGGACCCTAGTTCATCTGCCAAGTGTGTTGTGCATGTGTGGAGTCAGTTGGGCATGGTGAAGCAGGTGCATCATCCTCATCCAAAAGGTGGAACACGGGCAATCAATGAGTGGTATTGGAGGATCCATGAAGTACTTTCTACTATGGTGGAAGCCTATGGCTCTCAACGCTCACCCTACAAGTGCCAATGTGGCCCTCTGGAGGGCTAGGACCCTGTATAGGGAGACCAAGTCCCAAATGGAGACCCGCCTGCAATCCTGCATAAGACTAATGCATCCCCTTGCCCTCCAATACAACAAATCATTATAATAATCAAGTAAAGATCTTACAAGTCATGGAATCAATGGGGCACTTCATGGTGGCATGCCCTTTCATAGCAGGCTTTGGCATGTACAAGTGTCTCCAAGCTCAATAAGGGGGTTAACCAAGGGCCCTATTAAGTGGTTTCATCCTTTAAAGGGGGTGACATGTCCATCGTACATCCCTCAAGTGGTAGGTGGCAAATGGTAAAGTAATGGAACGGAGTGGGGATCAAGGGAATCATCCAGACCACATGTTATGGTACAAGGGTAGTTATAATAAGGGAAGCCCACACCTAGGTATATGAGTGTAGGAGGGAGCAAATCGTGATACATGAGTTACCCCGGCCTTTGTTTTCCACCCTTCTTCATATGCCTTTTGTCTTTGATTGATTTTCTTCGTAACTACTTGGGTCTCCAGGGGATGAGAGCATGTTGTGTAATATATAGCAGTGGATATCCCCTTAAGGTGGGGCAGTTCATTGCCCACCACGAGTTGGGACAATCATGGGTTCCTTAATGATGGAGGGGGCACATCTAAGGCCCATAGGAACCAAGATGATGGCCATGGATAAAGGGTAAAGCTCTTGTTTAGCTTTTTCCCACGTGCTAAATTTGTATGTTCCAGACATCTTTTGCATTTTGGGGTACATTTCCTATTGAGAGTGACCAAATTGTGTTTTTTCTTTTCTTTTTAGTTGCATCAACCTCTAGGCATTGTTCCAGGCCCGACCCAAGGTGTGGACGAGGGGAGGGGTAGGTTAACCCTATGTGGACCCATTGCACACATGTGGACCTGGATGGGAAAAGAGATGAATGGGGCCAAAATGAGTGGAAGGGAGTAATGTGTATGGTGTCAGGAAGCGGGACCACCTAACCAAAATTCGGATTTCCCATGTAGTGCCAGCCCTAAAGCTAATGGCCACTAAAGGAGATCCCACAGGATTAGGATACAAGGCTAAACACGAAATCGGGCAGTGGAGACAAGAGTACAAACCTAGCCCACCAATCCATGCCCAAAAGTGCTCATGACAAGTAAGGAAAATTACTTAACTATACCAATGAAAAGCCATATCTTTGGGGTCAGGAGGTGTTAAAATTGGCAACTAGGGCCAACTTCCACCTTAGGATAGCTCATATGATGGAGATGATTATTGCATTGGATTCCTGTTAATTTTAGGTATGTTCTATGCTTAAAGCAATTTATTTCAACTTTCACAGTTAGCTCCATATCTTTTCCAGAATAGCAATCACATCAGCACTAAAGTAAACTGCAGATATAACACAAACATAAATCGCAGAAGACAAGCCAAGACAAGAGGATACAAGATGTGGCGCTAGTTAGGGACAAACCCCAATGTGGGGAAACCCTTGATCAATTATTCTTATATGTTCTTCAATAGTTCCGCAGAGAGAGAGAGAGATAGTATGTTTACAACAGAAGTCAACACTTTGACTTATCTAGATAAGAGCATAGATCATCTCTAAGAAGATGATACATGAGATCAGTTGAAGACATGTTGCTTCAACTAATTCTCCAAGGTGACTCCTTCACCTATC
>APFE031349322.1:115743-131513 GCA_000404065.3 Pinus taeda
GAGCTTCTGCAACCATGCAGCTTCACACAAGATCATATTCGTAGCTATGTATTCGGTCTCGGCAGTGCTTATAGCAACCGACTTCTGCTTCCTGCTCATCCATGATATCGAAGCAGAATCCAAAGAGAACCAGCACTGAGAAGTGCTCTAGTGATCCTCCCCACTGCCTACCCAGACAGCATTCGAATAATCATGCAGTTTCATATTTCCAGCAGTGTATCTCAATCCATGAGATATTGTGCCCCGAAGATATCTCAGAAGATTCTTGGCACCAATCCAGTGAGGCTCAACCAAATATGAGCTCACCATGCTAACTGCAAAACATATGTCCGGACAAAAGTTCACCAAGAACATCAACGCGAATGAGTTTATGAAACTCAAAGGCATTTCCCAAATCTGGTCTGACATCACTACCATATAACTTCTGAAAGTTAAGATCCTCGAGGTAGTCACAGGCTTGCAGTTTATCATTCCACATCCGGAAACCAACTCCCTCTTACTTGTACAAATGAGAGGGTCTGCACCTATCAGAAATAGGTCGTCCTCATAAGGTGTCGGTATGAGAGGTCTATCATCCACAACCTTCGGGTAATGGTTTGGATCAGTTTCACTCCTAGTGAATCTTAGCTTCATCAGACAGCTATCAATCCTCTCATACTACGCCCGGGGTGTTTTGCTTCAAGCCATAGAGGGCTTTCTTCCACCTGTATACATACCATTGTTATCTAAATTAACAAGATGCCCACCTTCAAACATACAATCATAACAAGTGGGCGACAGACCACATGGTTGGCTCAGGGGGTGGAGATAATGGCACATCGAGCTATCTGGTGGCTGCAAGGGGTTGGTTGCTGTTGGCTGAGGACCATCTAGGAGAAAAAATTTCTCATATATACCCTACCCACAGGTGGCAAGTAACACTACCAATGAGGATGATCGAGACTTTCTCTCATGTCTAAGTTTCCATCGTCAAATATTTTTATTCAAACCTATTTGTCTCTATTGGATGGAATGTTGTCAAAACTCTCAAACTGTGATTCTAGATCTACAGCTCAGAAAGTATATTCATTAAGTCAGTATCACGTTTGTTGGCACATATTCACATGTGTTTTCCTTATATCAAACATTGAGGAGAGAAGGTAAGTTTTTCTACAAACAGAGATGAATCTCTTTTGAACTATCAGTATAATGGTGCTCTAATGCAACATATAGAGGACATTTATTATATTAAGATACCTCTGCATTTGAGGGAGTTCTTCCCAAATAGAACAAAAGGCTAAAGGAAATTTCTTTTGGTTGCCCCCACCATTCATTTACAAAAGTTGGGTTGGGCTTTTCATCTAACTGTTCATTAAGCAACACAGCCATTAGAAGAATATGATTTTCTTCATGATTTTTTTGGTCACACTCAAAGAAGGCAGGAGACCACTTGAACAGGACCCAAAATTTATCAACTGGTGAGTCTTGTTGATGGAATTGTACTGAGGGTTGACCAACTGAAAAGGCTCCAGAGCTATGATAAAATAACAGAAAGGATTTTCATACTATGCACTTCCACTACTTGGTTAAACATTTGTACTTCTGATCTTAGATTCTAAAGAAGTATTATCATAGCAATATAAGTCAAAAATATTAGATACAGAGTATGGACTCTAGAAATTGGTTGTACAATAAGCATTTAGTGTGTGATCTTGCCTGGGTAAAAGTGCAATTTTGTTGAAGCAACTTTGAGAAAGTTATATTCAACATCTAAAACTTGTAATGCACCCTCTGGTATGATATCCAACAAATGTGAATAATTACATGGTATTATTTGGCATAGACACTGTTGCATTTGGCATAGACTATCCAAGGAGAAAAATGGTAAAACAAGGGTATCCCCTTTCGTGTTCAGACCAGTAGTACTGGAGATTCCCACATATCAACATTTAGTTATTAGTGTGGCCTCGTTTTATATGGTAATCAAGCACAAGGCAAGAAACCACTACATTGGTCATGCTCATGAGTACATGATGAGATTCTAAGGTTCTCATAACCTCCCAAGATGAGGACATGCCATCAATATGGAGTAGGGGTATATAAGTCAGATTGATTTTAGATTGATGGAAGAAGTGACTCACAAAATAGATAGAATCAGAAGGAGAAAGTTCAAAGTTCCAAATCCTACAGGTCGCATGGGTTTTTCTCCATAAATTGTTGTTCAATTCCATCTACTAATGAGGATGATCGAGACCTTTTCCCATGTCTAATTTTCCATGGTCAAATATTGTTATTCAAACCTATTTATCTCTACTGGATGGAATGTTGTCCAAACTCTCAAACTGTGGTTCTAGTTCTACAGCTAAGAAAGTATATTCATTAAGCCAGTATCACGTTTGTTGGCATATATTCATGTGTGTTTTCCTCATATCAAACATTGAGGAGAGAAGATAAGCTTTTCTACAAACAGAGATGAATCTCTTTTGAGCTATCAGTATAATGGTGCTCTAATGCAACATATAGAGGACTTTTATTTTATTAAGATACACCTCTACATTTGAGGGAGTTGTTCTACCCAAATAGAACAAAAGGCTACAGGGAATTTCTTTTGGTTGCCCCCATTCATTTCAAAAAGTTGGGTTGGGCTTTTCATCTAACCGTTCATTAAGCAACACAGCCATTGGAGGAATATGATTTTCTTCATGATTTTTTTGGTCACACTCAAAGAAGGCAGGGGACCACTTGATCAGGACCCAAAATTTATGAACCAGTGAGTCTTGTTGATGGAATTGTACTGAGGGTTGACCAACTGAAAAGGCCCTAGAGCTATGAACGAATAACGGAAAGGATTTTCATACTATGCACTTTCACTACTTGGTTCAACATTTGTACTTCTGATCTTAGATTCTAAAGAAGTATTGTCACAGTAATATAAGTCAGAAACAATAGATAGAGTACGGACTCTAGAAATTGGTTGTACAATAAGCATTTAGTGTGTGATCTTGCCTGAGTAAAACTACAATTTTGTTGAAGCAACTTAGAGAAAGTTATATTCGACATCTAAAACTTGTAATGCACCCTCTGGTATAATATCCAACAAATGTGAATAATTACATGGTATCGTGTTTAAAGGAATTCATTTGTTGTCATAGCCAGGAGTATAAAAACATAATTATTTTGTATCTCCTGTGTACAACATTAAATGATACAAAAATATATGTAGTCAAAGGGTAAATTAACTAGTGGTCAGCAATGAACCCCATGCAATAATAGTTGGCCTTCGACAGGAACTAATAACAATCATTTAGGCCATTGAATTGTGAAATTAATTGTTGCACGTGATATTTTCAAGACTAATTTTTAGGAAAGTGATACTTAGTATCTACGCCTATTAATTTAAGTATTAATTTTATGATGTCCCCATATATCTTATAATAAAAAATGCTAGATAGATTAATATTTATATTTTCTAATTGTGTTTTTTATTACATTCCAAGGTGAGCATTGGGTGTTGTGTATTATTGGAAATCTCCAATACAGCATGTTGGGTGTCCCCATCTATTGAACAACACAGAATACTTGCTTCAGAATGAAAATACCTTATACCTCTGATTTTGTTTACAAATATTAAAAAGTTGGCTAGAATACTATTCTTTTATTTCAAGTCCTTATGCATTTAAATTAAATAGATATATTATATTATTTCTTAGTCTCCTCTTGTGATCATTTCAATTCCAAAACTATATAGAAATCCAAGAGGCTTCACTCATATACTCCAAATGAGCTATGAATTTTTTTGCAATGATTTAAGTTGCATGTGCCATGAACACAGAAACAGTAGTGAACTACATGCGAGAGCTCAAATGGTATGGATTCAAGGGGGTTTGTAGTGTCCTAGGGTAAATTTTGCCAAAGGGTTTTCTCTGTTTGGGTAGGTTTTCAATAAATCAAAATAGATCACACATTCATTCATGTAACAGTGGCTTCCATTTGTAATGCAATGAATATAAAAATTTCAACAGTGAAACAATCCTTCAACAGAACTTAAATAAACTAGGGCTGTCTGCCCAAAGAAACAGTAGGTTCCTTCACCCAATAATCCACAGTATAGTTCCTGTTTGCAAATATTTAATAAACCACTATTGCAACTGTAAAAATAGCATATCGACTGTTCCAGTGTTCCCGGTTTATTACACCAGCACTGTTCTTAAACAAAAATCAATTTCTGATTGGATGTGAAACAAAAATCAGTTTCTGATTATCCCTCCAGAATTCCGAACAAAGGAATCAATGTGCACGGAACTCATCTTATGCAGTGCATGTTTTGCCCCACACTAAGGAAACAATTTTTTTAGAATAACAGAGAATTGAGAATCGTGCATGAGAAACAAAGGATGTAGTCAACACAGGATGAAAACTAGTCTTTAGGAATCAATTATACACTTTTGGCATCGAATCGTGCATTGGGAACAAAAGATGTAGGCAACACAGGATAAAAACTAGTCTTGAAGAATCATTGTACACTTATTTGGCATCCAAAGAAGAACTTCATACCTGTCCGGAGCCCCTGGGAATCTCTATAACTCTTTCGAAACAAATTTCAGTCTCATTCATATTTTCCCCACAAAGTGTGTTCACCAAACAATTACAAACCAATCCACCAGGCTTGTAGCCCTTTTCCATCATTTCATCTAGCACTGACAAAGCATCATCCACCCTGCCTTCCCCACAAAGTGCTTGAATCAGCACTCTAAAGGTCTCTTCCATTGGTTTCAGACGACTTTGAAGCATTCTATTAAACATGAGCATTGCTTCAACAATGTCGGCTTGCTGACAATGCCCGATAACAAGATCATCATGAGTGCAACTCAACGGAATCAAATGCCTCTTTAACATTTCGTTAAAGAGCGTCATTGCATCTTGCATTTTGCCTTCCTTGCAAAGCCTGCTGATCAACGGAGTATACGAAGAAACACTCGGATCCAATCCCTTTTCCAAAAGCTCATTGTATGTATTCAAAGCCTCCAGCACATTGCCTTGCTTGCACCAGCCCTGAATGAGAGTATTATAAGTGATTAGATCCTCATTCAAACCCTTTTCTAGCATTTTCTCTCTAAGATCATTGGCCTCGTCTATCTTGTTCTGCAGGCAGAGCCCAGCAATCAATGTGTTATAAGTCACAGTACCCGGTTCACAACTTCTGTCATACATCTCGGCCAACAGTCTCTGACCTTGTTTCATATTCCCCTGCTTACAGTGCCCATCAATAAGCACATTATACGAGAACTTATTCGGACTCAATCCTTTCCTATGCATTTCGAACCAAAGCTCCCCGGCAGCTTCCATTTTACCTATCTTACAAAGGCCATCCAGCAAAACAGTATATGTAACGACATCAGGGTCATACCCTCTCTCCTTCAAATCATCAAAAAGCCACAAACCCTGCTCAACCCTACCATTCTTACAAAGCCCGTCTAAGATCACAGTATATGTCCGTATGTCAGGCATACACCCCTTCGCAATCATCAAATGCAACATCTCGGTAACCCTCCTAAACCGGCCTTGCCTGCTAAACTGGCCGATAATTTCATTGAAAGTAAACACATCCGGAACCCAACCATTCTCCAAAACTTCATCAAGCAGTTCACGAGCTTCTCTCAGCTTCCCTTCCTTGCAAAAAGCCTGTATCAGATAGCCGAAAGTTTGGACATCCGCTAAAAACCCGCATTCCAGAATCTCTCCATACACCCACCAGAATAAATCCGTCCGATTCACCTTAACTAAACATTGCAGCAGCTCATTGCAGGTTTCGACCTTGGGAAAGAACCCTAGCCCTCTCATTTCATTAAAAGTATCAACTGCTTCGGAAACCATTTTAATTCTGCAATAGGACTTGACGAGTACCTCAAATATTACAGAGCTTGAACAGCACTCCGGCTGTTTTGACAGAGCCATGGCGGCTTTCCAACCTTTGGCTCGAAATATCATATCGATAATCTCGGCATATGTGGACTCTTCGTGACGGAAGCTTTGACGTTTGACGGCCCAGAAGAAGAATCGGAGGGCCAATATTGTATCGTTTTGCAGTCTGATTACTTTCCTTACGCATTGTGCCGTGAATAAATTGGGGCAGATTTCGGATTCGAGGGTTTCTTCCCATCTCGGGTTACTGTGAATAAATTGGTTTATGGTTTTTGCTGCTTCTGCGTGTTTTTCGTCATCATCGTGGACCGGATTCGAGTCCTGCGGAGTTGTTGCCGAGGTGTAACGATTGATGGTGTTCAGGCTGAGCGATCGGACAATATGGGTTCTGATAGTCTTTGCTCGTCCATCACGAAAGATTTCAGGCGAGGGTTGGGTGTTTTGAAGTCGACGGATGTAATTGGAGAGACCATGCTTCCATAAGACCACCATAATAATTCCAACGTCAAACGCCAGATAGTTCGGGCGATACATAAAATCCAATATTGCGACCATCTCGAATAATAATACCTTACACCATGCAGTGGTCAAGGCAGCGTTAAATTCTATGGATGTTTATATTTACTTGTATATTGGTCATTTTAATTTTTTTTTAAATCGTCAATTTGATGGGTCATTTTAAAATTTATCCCTAAAAACAATTTCAAATAAAATAAAATTACAGAAAACAAAAGAAGTTAATAATTCTAATCACAACCATTTCAATATATATAACTATAAATTTAAATAATTATATAAAAAATGATATTATTCACTACAATTTCAAGATAAGTGTGTAATATCTACAATATTAAGAATTTAAAATAAGTATATAATCATTCATAGTGGATTTTTAGATTTCTAGAAAAAACCTTTTTTTTCAAAAAAATAAAACAGAAAACAAAAGATGTTAGTACTAGCAATTTCACCAAGAGGTGCAGAAGAATGCCAATAAGAAGAGTGGGAATGATTTTGTGATATATATGTTAGTATTTTGATAAAAATGTTGCTCAACAAGGATGGCATGTGCCTTTTTAGTGATCTTAGCTTGAATGACCCTACATTTGTCATCAAAATGTTCATACTTCTTGTTAAAAGGGAACTACCTTTTCTTCTTTCCTATCCTATTTGTAAGTGTTACACTAGGGGACACCAAGTTCAATCCATTTTATTAGGTTATCCCTTGGAAGTGATATATATGTTAGAATTTTGATAAAAATGTTGCTGAACAAGGATGGCATGTGCCTTTTTAGTGATCTTAGCTTGAATGACCCTACATTTGTCATCAAAATGTTCATACTTCTTGTTGAAAGAGAACTACATTTTCTTCTTTCCTATCCTATTTGTAATTGTTACACTGTGGGACACCAAGTTCAATCCATTTTATTAGGTTATTCCTTGGAAGTGGCGTGGGGTTGAAAAGAGGAAAATAGTTTCTTTTGAACAAAATGATTGGTCTTAGGAAGCTTAGCTTCTATTTTAGAGACAGGCATGAAGGTATTCTACAAAATAACATAAAATAGTTTTAGTTCCTTCCTTAATATGTGAAAATAACACATAAATAATCTTAACTTGAAGAGTTTCTTTGAATTCTCTTACCTCAAGTTTATTTGAAGAGTAACTGTGTGAGGGAACCCAACCTTAAGTTCTCTTAAGAAACAAGAATCCCCTAATTGACAAGCCAATCTAGAAAATCTTCCTGCCCAAATAATAAAGGCCTCTATTTTTTCTTGATTAACCACGATGCTTGTTGTTATAGTGGAGATATCAAGACATTGTATCATTCCCTCCACTAAACGATTGAATGAGCTTTGCAGTGAGAGCAAGGTCATCTATAAAATGCACATTAAGCAATTTCTCCCCATAAAGAAGGGGAATGCCTCAAAGCGTCTGGTATAAATAAGAATCTTAAAGGAGAAATAATAATGCATCACTACAATACCACATAAAGATGGGGCCTAATAGATCTTTAAAACATAATCACCTCTAGCAAATCCCAACTTCACAAATTTTGGTTGATGCATTAGAGAAAAACTGCTCTAGTGGACCAATTAAAGAAACTACCAAACATCAACCAAAAACACCTCAAAATAAAAGTCCATTTTGATCCTATCATAAAAATTGTCACGTTCAATCATTAGGAAAAGCCCTTTTCTCCAAATTTTGTTGTCCACAAATTGCTTTTCCAATTTGTCAAAAGATTGTCAAGTATGAGCCATTCTTTTATTCCTTTTCCTAACTTTTGCTCCCTACAAAATGTTTTTCCAACTTGTCATAAGATTGTCAAGTATGAGTTCTCCCTTCATGAATCTTGTTTCTTGATGCCTTACCATCCTTGCAACAATGGATTTAACTTTGTTGGCTAAGGCTTTAGCTAGAAGCTTGTAAGGGACATCAAGCAAAACTATTAGTCTTCACCTCCACCATGTCCCTTTCTATCCCTTTGGGGATAATTTTGATCAAACATACATTTACATGTTCCCTATATCATCTACAACTAGCACTTCTTAGATCATCATTAATTACTACTCATAGCTTTTTCTAAAACTCACAAAAGAAACCATCCATACTAGGTGACTTGTCCTTTAGGATGCCCTTTATTGCATTCAACTACTCATCCATTTATAAGGCCAATGATAGTTAGACTTGGTCAAATTGTGGTATTTGATAGGAACAATGCATCCAATGGATTTTTCTCCTCATTCTATTATATTGACATCCTCCTTATTCTATTATAACATAGGATATTCCCACAAAATCCACAATTCATATTTTATAGATTTTGTAGCACCCCACCATATTTAAAATAATTCAAAAAAAAATGGGAACGAAAATTTATCTAGCAGGTAACCATTAACATCTTCCAATGTATCACCGAACCTAAACTCAAAATATCACCAATCCCCATCACAAAATTCATTCACATGACTTCCTCTTTAAACTCAAAATTTCACTGACCCTAATCACAAAATTCATTCATCAAAATTTCATCAATCCCCATTACAAAATTCATTCACATGACTTCCTCTTTAAACTCAAAATTTCACTAACCCTAATCACAAAATTCATTCATCAAAATTTCATTGATCCCCATCACAAAATTCATTCAGATGACTTCCTCTTTAAACTCAAAATCTCACAGACCCTAATAACAAAATTCATTCATGACTTCCAATTGACAGTTTACTCAGTCACTTTAAGCATAGTTCTCAGACCCTCTCCTTCAATCATGTACTCAAATGCCTTGTTGATATCCGCAAAAGAAACCTCATGCGTAATAAATTTATCCAATTCAAGAGTCTGCAAAAATCAAGTAATGATCAATTAAAAACCTAATTACATCCTATCTAGTTCAAGTTGCTGCAAAAATCAAGGAAGGATCTATTAAAAACGTAAACTAAATATGGCAAGTAGAGACTAGTGTTGTCATTCACATTGACAAACCAACAAATATATAGATGTGATCACAGTTTGACAAAGATATTTCTAGCAAGAAAATCCAAGTAAACAAAATGAATAATAATTTTTAAGTCTTACCTTATTCAAATACAACCCTACAAAGCCTGGCAAATCTGGACAAGATTTATAGCTTCCAAAAAAGTTCCTTTCAACATCCTCTCATTCAGAAAGTTTACAGCATTCATTGCAAACACTTCTTCTGAATGACGAATACCCACTAAAATGGATACCTCGAGCCCTAAAAAAACAAAATTATGATATCAAATTCCCTTTCATTGATCAGCATATGCATTGCAGGCGTTTTCTTAAAAAGGAAGCAGTCAACTTTTAGTTATTTTTTGAATGACTGATATCTTTTAAAGGAAAGGGAACTTGTAGATAATACATCATGGTAGGTTTCAAAGGCTTGAATCATCACCTTAATGTTTCATGAGCATCTTGCAGTCTACTCCTCCATCAATTCTTTCTGCAATTACCTATAAAAGAAATTGATAGCAATAAGTTCTCATAATTTAAATGTTTGCTAACAGTGTGTATCAGCAAAAACCATGATGACGGGAGATATAAACTCTTAATTGATCAAATCTTTTGTAACAACTTTATTGATAATAAAAAAGTTAAAAAACTATTGATAAATCCGAGTTAAAACACATCTATATTCTTTTATAATATATATTCCTTATGAATTAAAGGTTTTCTTATAAAAGGAATTCAATAAATCTACGTAGGCATAATAATTAGAGCAAGAAAATTTACTTTATGCACATAAAACATTAGCAGAGGGATTTCTTCCCCACTTGGGGAGTAGAGCACTAAGTTTCTCAAGGTGCAACAATATCCAGTAATGTAGGCAACTCAACATACCTCTTAAATGAGCTTTTCATAGTCTCTAGGGTTTAAAAATTATGTTACGCCAAATGGCTTTGTTGAGATTACAAAAAGCTTTCAAACAACGAATTAGAGTAATAAACATATATACACATAATATCCAATATGGAAATGGGAAAAATAAGCAACCTAGTTCATATCTGTCATTGCTTACATCTATCCCAATTATCCAAGAAGCTCCTGCAATTCTTGCCCCTTCAGCAGCATGTGTAGTTAAATCCATATCAGAAGATTAACAAAGATTAAATAGCACGTTGATAATATTGGTCCTTGAAAGCAAAGTTTGCAGATTGTAGAACTACAGTATATACTAAGAATCATACACAGTAACATAAAAAAAAGAACACTTACAACAATCCCAACACTCCCAAGGCCAAATATTGCTACTCTCGAACCCTTATTGGGTTTACCTACATTCAAAGTAGCACCCATCCCTGATTCCACAAAATAGAACTTTAAACAATAATTGTGATCAAAGAAATCATTATATGGTTTAACAGTCCAACCATCAAAACATCCCCAACATTGATTTTCCCACTTTGTAAAATAATGTCAACTGGGATAACTTTTCATCATCATTAGGAAGTTACTTATAAAAGCATCGACAAGTCCAGGAAATAGTTTTCCCTTTAGAAGAAAAGGGTTTCAACAAAGGCATCCTTTACCCAGATCTGGAGTCCCTCCTCATGGGTAACATTAAAGTTTCCATTGATCATCCAAGAGCAACCCAAACATCGAGGGGCGGGAGAGTGTTTATGAGCATGGTCACAATCCAAGAGCAACCCATACCTTAGAGGTGTAGGGGAGTGTTTATGAGCATTGTCACATTCCAAGGATGTTAAATTTTTGGATACAAAATCTAACAATCAACCAAAAAAGGAGAACATCAAAGGGCAAGACATGCCTTGCAGAAGTGAGCTGAAGGGAAGTGCAGGCCCGGTTTTCAGGGATGACCATGGTCTCATTGGAGGAATTGGTATTTTTGCATCAAGCATAGATGGAAGAAATGGTATGTGGGCATAGAAGAGGAAAGGACAAAATATATATATATATATATTTAAAAATACAACAAAAGCTTATTATAGACCATATCAATCGAAAAGCTCATACAAAACTTGTGGGAAATTTCAAGCAAGATCTCTTGAAAAGATAAGTTATCTAACTTATTAGGGCAAAGGTGAACCTAGATAAGAAGTTGCCTCTTCAAAGTTGGAAATAATTCTGGGAGGTAATCTTTAATATTGTATGAAGAAAATAATGAGTGAGATCTTGAAGTCTATTTTCATAGAAGTCCTGGTACGCCCATTTGCAGTGACCAATCTACTTGGGCGATTTAGTTACAATCTATGTTATTGGTTAGTGAATATGGTCCTAGATATAGCTAATACTGAATATGTGCTTGGAAAAAAGGATGATTAGAAAAAGATTCGTAAGTAATTTACCTATAGAAACACTATAGTTTAAAATACAAACTTTGTCAAGAGGAGCCTCAAGATTAACTTTGGCCACGAATCCCACATGCAAAATAGTGTATTGGTTGAAAGTCGATGTACCAAGGAAGTGGTAAACCGGTTTCCCATTGATGGAAAACCTTAACTTTTCATCATTTATCATAACCCCTCTCTTAGTGTTAATTCTTAGCAAGTCATACATGTTTCTCTCTTCCAACTTACAGTGTTTGTAACACACCCTCCTCCCAGGTCCACCTAAGTAGCCAACGAACCAGGCAAACAAGTGATGAGAGAGGTTACTATAAGGGATTTAATCTCCTTGGTGACCGTAAGGAAATGGAATCGACGGAACATCACACACAATCATGAGAGAGGTTGGATTATTGGGGCTTGACCCAGGTTCGAAGTTAATTAGCCCAACAAATCCCTGTACTATTGGCCCTTTCAGCAACAGTCCACGGATCGTGGACTGAGGTCTCACCTGAAGTAGTATGGGAGGGTGTTAGAACCAGGTTTTCGCACCCTTGAGATGTCTGAGAGGTTCGACTAATCCTTTGTTTTCTCCTGCCCGCAGGTTGCTTCGCGCACTTCCTGTTCCTCATGGCCTGATACCCTGCCTTCGCATAGCCCTAACCAGGGGTTGTGCCACGCTTTGCACTATTACCCGAGATCTTACTTATCTTCACATGTTAATTAACTACCTTTGCCTACTTGAATATCTTATAATTAACAATACAAAGCATTCAGCAATACAAATCATTCATACACGATCGTGCAGTAAATAAATAGTGTATTTGCAAATTATATCCAATCATGCATTAAACCAGGAAAAGATATACAAAATTATAGCAAAACTTCTCTTTATTGATTCTTCCAATGGTTACAGACTCGACCTGCCCTGCACACTCAACTGCAAGGGTTCGTGCACTTAGCTGCGGACTACTAGGCCTCTGCGCACTCAGCTGTAGAGCCTTCTCCTACCCTATGACCCACAAACACACTTTACACTTAGACTTCTCATCCTTCTATTAGTTCCTTCTTCTATACTTAGAGCCTTGCCCTATTATACAGTCCCATGGTCCGCAAACCATGGGTAGGTCTATCCAGCCGACATTACATTACAAAAACTAGGGTGGAGAACCTGGTGACTCTATTATACTTTTGCGCCCCGCGCCCGCAATTCCCGGAGCTTTTACAACAAGATTCAGTCAAAACTTGGGCTTTAAGCCCCAAAACATGCCTTGGAGGGATTCCATGTCCAACAACCAAGGAAGTGGTAAACCAGTTTCCCATTGATGGAAAACCTTGACTTTTCATCATTTATCATAACCCCTCTCTTAGTGTTAGTTCTTAGCAGGTCACACATTTTGCTCTCTTCCGACTTGCAGTGTTTGTAACACCCCCTCCTCCCAGGTCCACCTAAGCAGCCAATGAGCCAGGAAAACATGTGATGAGAGAGGTTATTATAAGGGATTTAATCTCCTTGGTGACCGCAAGGAAATGGAATCAACGGAACATCACACACGGTCATCCAACATCATCAACAGAACCCTTAGGAGACAAGTTTGCCACTAAGACAACCTGTCCCTGGGTCCCACTACTGTTCTGGATCTCTTATGCGATAGTTGCTCTCATGCTATGGGCAAGGGAGCGACCAACAATATAAAGTCACTCTCATAGGCCTATGTGCTAGCAATTGTGGACTTTTCTCAGCAGACCTGTGCTAGAGACCCCGAGAATTGAGCCACTTTTCTAGCCCAGAATCTCGACCTCTGCCCAGAACTTGCTACAACCTTCAAAATCCATCAAATACATGATAATAATGTTGATAAATCAAAATCAACCTTAGTACTAGGCATGAGCATCCCCAACAGGGACTGACATTCTGTCAAACACTTGGCATCAATTCAACCTACAAGTCTAAGATACAAGACAAAGCATAAATGATTGAAAGAACTTATGAAACATAACTAGAAGGATCACCCCCTTCTCCATTAGTCTATTATATCATCAATTAGGTATTGCATCCATCCATTTAACAATTACAAGTAAATGCATGAAATAACCATGACATGAACCAATCATTAACCATGCTTATAACCATCATTAAACCATATAAATATCATAGATATGACAGCCATTAAATCCACATATAAACAAGTACAAAAGTAAGATAACTTAGACTTTATTAAGCATAGGAAAATCCGACCAGGTTTGGGACTTTCACGTACCACCTGGCCGTAGACATGGTTGAACCAAATCTCTCTTTTAGCCAGTCACCCCCGTGCCATATTCCAAGCATGAATGTGGGATCTCATAGAACAACCAAGGGAATCCAGAGGTTAAACCATCTCCACCCTCACTAAACCATGATCACACCAAAACTAGTGCTCCAATCACAATCGAACCGAACTTGGAATGCCATCCAGAATCCATCACTATCCTTGAGGAATTTTCCATCTCCTTGTCTCTCAGGCTTTACCACAATCCAATATTGGATCACTAGGCGCTAAACCAAGGCCAATCTCTCAAGATTTACCGCAATCCAAACCTGAATCAGTAGGCCCTAAACCAAGACTTCTCACTAAGGATTTAACGTGTATCCCGCCAAAATCAGTTAAGGGATTCCTATGCGTTTGGGAATGAACCTTGAGACCACTTCCGCCCCGAATTCTGAAATACATCCACCAAACCAAAGCTCAAACCGAAATAAACATCCCAACACCATGACATCCGGAAAAAGGCAAGGCTAGGCTGAAACGCACTGTCATAACCCAACAAAACAACCATGCCATCGACAGCAAGAGAACCATACACCAACATGAAAATCCATCCATGTCCAAACCAACTAGGAAATCACACATGCAAAAGGTTACCCGCAAGTATTCTTGCTAAAGCTACTCGATCCTGCTCTTCTTCCTTGATCCTTTATTTCCTTCCTTTGCTTGTTTTTCCTTCCTTGATCCAAAGCTAGAGTGCTCCAAGAAAACTCTAAGTGACCAAGAGTGAGAGAGACAAAAAAAATAATGAGAGAGCTCCACACTTGAACTGACAAAAGGTTGAACTCACAAGAGCCATGAATTGGTCCTCATAAGCCTTTTTATTAATGAGACCTATATTTTCTTCATTTTCCTTCAATTTCTTCCTCACATGCAACCTTTGAGCTTTTACCTTCCTTTTCATAAATAAATGTGCCAAAAATGCCTTTTTGTCTTTTAATGCCTTTGCCTTTGCCTTAGCCTTTTCCAATTTTCCTTAGCCAAAACACACATCCAGTGATGCCCACTAGGATATCTTTTCCCAACATTCAGCTTGGAATGTCCCTTAACCAAGGTCTTCATTAGGGGATTTTTGAGGTCTAAAATGGGCCTCCTAAGAAAAACGTACAACCAAAATAAACTTTATAAGAACTAATAGGATTCAAGATGATGATGTCAACCATGGGGGATGATTCACCATTTTTTGAGTAAAAAAGTACAAAGATTAAAAATAATAAAATAATAAAACTATTTTTTCAACTCGTATTTTCAACTTATCTCCCTAAGTTTTTACTCAAATTTCGAGCAGAAGTACTCATTGGATGCCAAATTTAATTTCTCATCCAATGAGTACCCATGTTGCATACTTTCAATGGACCCTGCTCCACGAAAAATGAGAAATACGTGAAAAACATTATTGCAATCACATTTGTCATGTATTTCTCATTTTTAATGTAGCAGGGGTCCATCGAAAGTATGCAACATGGGTACTCCTTGGATGAGGAACCAAATTCTGCATCCAATGAGTGTTTCCACTCGAATTTTGAGTAAACCCATACGGAGATAAGTTGAAAATATGAGTTGAAAAAATAGTTTTGTCTTTTTTCCCTCTAAAACTTGATGATGTAATCTAAAATTATTTTATTATTTCCACTATTATTTTATAATTTCCTTAGGAGGCCCATTTTAGACCTCAAAAATCCCTTAATGATTTTTCCTTTATTAACTTTTATTATATGAAATTTTCGCCAGGGTTGTTACACAACCCCCCCCC